>OZ038383.1:118429720-118666625 GCA_964036045.1 Eutreptiella sp. 'Long Island Sound 2002' | reverse complement strand
GGGTGGGGGGGATTGGGGGGGGGGTCAAAAAATGACCCCCCCTTTTTTTGGGTCGAAAATCATGAATCTTTTGGTTTTTTTCGATTTTAAGCCGAAAAAGTGTTTCCGGGTCCCGACTCCATAGGGTTTGTATGGGGCGGAGTGGGACGAGCGCTTATGCAGTTTATGCACTTTCCAGCCATTTTTGCTATGTTGGCGGTTTTGGCGACCTCGGTGACCCCGTGGTACCCACTCTGAGGGATGTGAGTGGGGATGTTGTGACAGTATATGCCTACTAGGATACGGAAGGACGTTTTTTGCAGTCTCTACCTTTGCTTAGGGCCGTTCACAACCCGTGCCAAAGACGCGAAATGACTGCTTCCAACAATAATGGCCTCCTGAATGGGCCGGGACACAACCTGCTTATGCAGTTTTTCACCCCGGACAGCTCAAACATCGAAGTTTCCGAAACTTGTTTTTTTGATATTGTGACCACACAATATGACCATCCAAGGTATGTAAAGCATGTTTTAGGCCGTATTTACGTGTTTTTCACCCGATATGGGTATTAGGTCCGGGGGGGGGGGGGGTCTCCCAAGGGATTGGTACACAACCTGCTTATGCAGTTTTTCACCCCGGACAGCTCAAAAATCGAAGTTTCCGAAACTTGTTTTTTTGATATTGTGACCACACAATATGACCATCCAAGGTATGTAAAGCATGTTTTAGGCCGTATTTACGTGTTTTTCACCCGATATGGGTATTAGGTCCGGGGGGGGGGGGGTCTCCCAAGGGATTGGTACACAACCTGCTTATGCAGTTTTTCACCCCGGACAGCTCAAAAATCGAAGTTTCCGAAACTTGTTTTTTTGATATTGTGACCACACAATATGACCATCCAAGGTATGGAAAGCATGTTTTAGGCCGTATTTACGTGCTTTTCACCCGATTTGGGAATCAGGTCCGGGGGGGGGGGGGGGGCTCCCAAGGGATTGGTACACAACCTGCTTATGCAGTTTTTCACCCCGGACAGCTCAAAAATCGAATTTTTTTTTTGATATTGTGACCACACAATATGACCATCCAAGGTATGTAAAGCATGTTTTAGGCCGTATTTACGTGTTTTTCACCCGATATGGGTATTAGGTCCGGGGGGGGGGTCTCCCAAGGGATTGGTACACAACCTGCTTATGCAGTTTTTCACCCCGGACAGCTCAAAAATGGAAGTTTCCGAAACTTGTTTTTTTTGATATTGTGACCACACAATATGACCATCCAAGGTATGTAAAGCATGTTTTAGGCCGTATTTACGTGTTTTTCACCCGATATGGGTATTAGGTCCCGGGGGGGGGGTCTCCAAGGGATTGGTACACAACCTGCTTATGCAGTTTTTCACCCCGGACAGCTCAAAAATCGAAGTTTCCGAAATTTATTTTTTTGATATTGTGACCACACAATATGACCATCCAAGGTATGCAAAGCATGTTTTAGGCCGTATTTACGTGTTTTTCACCCTATTTGGGTATCAGGTCCGGGAGGCGGGGGGTCTCCCAAGGGATTGGTACACAACCTGCTTATGCAGTTTTTCACCCCGGACAGCTCAAAAATGGAAGTTTTTGAAACTTGTTTTTGTGATATTGTGATCACCTAAAATGACCATCCAAGGTATGTAAAGCATGTTTTAGGCCGTATTTACGTGTTTTTCACCCGATTTGGGTATTAGGTCCAAGGGGGGGGGGTCTCCCAAGGGATTGGTACACAACCTGCTGATGCAGTTTGTCACCCTGGGCAGCTCAAAAATGGAAGTTTTCGAAACTTGTTTTTTTGATACCGTGATCACCTAAAATGATCATCCAAGGTATGTAAAGCATGTTTTAGCCGGTATTTATGTAGTTTCCACCCTTTTTTGGGTGTGTGTTGCTCGCGGTAGATTCTCTGCGAGGTGGACTTGCCGAAGGCAATAGAATCACCTCGCAGAGGTTGTTAGATCAAAGCCAGGCAGGCGTATATAGGGGAAAATGCCACATACCCCCCCATTTTGGCCTTTTTGGGCCTATTCGCGTACCCTACCCCAAGGGGTTGAATTGTTAGTTTAACCCCTTGTAAAATCATTATTTTGTCCAATAAACGCATCCCCCAATGAGTTTTTGGTCCGGACCCCCCTAGACCCCCCCCACTTGAAACCCACTTTTTTGAGGTTTTCAAGGAGGGGGGGGGGTGGGGGTGGGGGTGGGGGGGGGTGGGGGGGGGTCAAAAAATGACCCCCCTTTTTTTGGGTCCAAAATCATGAATCTTTTGGTTTTTTTCGATTTTAAGCCGAAAAAGTGTTTCCGGGTCCCGACTCCATAGGGTTTGTATGGGGCGGAGTGGGACGAGCGCTTATGCAGTTTATGCACTTTCCAGCCATTTTTGCTATGTTGGCGGTTTTGGCGACCTCGGTGACCCCGTGGTACCCACTCTGAGGGATGTGAGTGGGGATGTTGTGACAGTATATGCCTACTAGGATACGGAAGGACGTTTTTTGCAGTCTCTACCTTTGCTTAGGGCCGTTCACAACCCGTCCCAAAGACGCGAAATGACTGTTTCCAACAATAATGGCCTCCTGAATGGGCCGGGACACAACCTGCTTATGCAGTTTTTCACCCCGGACAGCTCAAAAATCGAAGTTTCCGAAACTTGTTTTTTTGATATTGTGACCACACAATATGACCATCCAAGGTATGTAAAGCATGTTTTAGGCCGTATTTACGTGTTTTTCACCCGATATGGGTATTAGGTCCGGGGGGGGGGGGGGTCTCCCAAGGGATTGGTACACAACCTGCTTATGCAGTTTTTCACCCCGGACAGCTCAAAAATCGAAGTTTCCGAAACTTGTTTTTTTGATATTGTGACCACACAATATGACCATCCAAGGTATGTAAAGCATGTTTTAGGCCGTATTTACGTGTTTTTCACCCGATATGGGTATTAGGTCCGGGGGGGGGGGGGGTCTCCCAAGGGATTGGTACACAACCTGCTTATGCAGTTTTTCACCCCGGACAGCTCAAAAATCGAAGTTTCCGAAACTTGTTTTTTTGATATTGTGACCACACAATATGACCATCCAAGGTATGTAAAGCATGTTTTAGGCCGTATTTACGTGTTTTTCACCCGATATGGGTATTAGGTCCGGGGGGGGGGGGTCTCCCAAGGGATTGTTGGTACACAACCTGCTTATGCAGTTTTTCACCCCGGACAGCTCAAAAATCGAAGTTTCCGAAACTTCTTTTTTTGATATTGTGACCACACAATATGACCATCCAAGGTATGCAAAGCATGTTTTAGGCCGTATTTACGTGTTTTTCACCCGATTTGGGAATCAGGTCCGGGGGGGGGGGGGGGGGGGGCTCCCAAGGGATTGGTACACAACCTGCTTATGCAGTTTTTCACCCCGGACAGCTCAAAAATCGAATTTTTTTTGATATTGTGACCACACAATATGACCATCCAAGGTATGTAAAGCATGTTTTAGGCCGTATTTACGTGTTTTTCACCCGATATGGGTATTAGGTCCGGGGGGGGGGTCTCCCAAGGGATTGGTACACAACCTGCTTATGCAGTTTTTCACCCCGGACAGCTCAAAAATCGAAGTTTCCGAAACTTGTTTTTTTGATATTGTGACCACACAATATGACCATCCAAGGTATGTAAAGCATGTTTTAGGCCGTATTTACGTGTTTTTCACCCGATATGGGTATTAGGTCCGGGGGGGGGGGGGGGGGGGGTCTCCCAAGGGATTGGTACACAACCTGCTTATGCAGTTTTTCACCCCGGACAGCTCAAAAATCGAAGTTTCCGAACTTCTTTTTTTGATATTGTGACCACACAATATGACCATCCAAGGTATGCAAAGCATGTTTTAGGCCGTATTTACGTGTTTTTCACCCGATATGGGTATTAGGTCCCGGGGGGGGGGGGTCTCCCAAGGGATTGGTACACAACCTGCTTATGCAGTTTTTCACCCCGGACAGCTCAAAAATCGAAGTTTCCGAAACTTATTTTTTTGATATTGTGACCACACAATATGACCATCCAAGTATGCAAAGCATGTTTTAGGCCGTATTTACGTGTTTTTCACCCGATTTGGGAATCAGGTCGGGGGGGGGGGGGGGGGGGCTCCCAAGGGATTGGTACACAACCTGCTTATGCAGTTTTTCACCCGGGGCAGCTCAAAAATCGAAGTTTTCGAAACTTGTTTTTTTGATACCGTAATCACCTAAAATGAATATCCAAGATATGTAAAGCATGTTTTAGCCCGCACCTATGTAGTTCTTACCCTATTTTGGGTGTGTGTTGCTTGGGGTAGATTCTCTGCGAGGTGGACTTGCCGAAGGCAATAGAATTTCGGGAGTGCAGTGCGGGACTGATTTTCGGGAGTGAATTTTGGGAGTGAATTTCGGGAGTGAATTTCGGGAGTGAATTTCCGGAGTGAATTTCAGGAGTGAATTGCGGGAATGATTTTCGGGAGTGAATTTCAGGATTGAAATGCGGGATCGAATTTCGGGAGTGAAATGCGGGATCGAATTTCGGGAGTGAATCACCTCGCAGAGGTTGTTAGATCAAAGCCAGGCAGGCGTATATATGGGGAAAACGCCACATACCCCCCCATTTTGGCCTTTTTGGGCCTATTCGCGTACCCTACCCCAAGGGGTTGAATTGTTAGTTTAACCCCTTGTAAAATCATTATTTTGTCCAATAAACGCATCCCCCAATGAGTTTTTGGTCCGGACCCCCCCAGACCCCCCCCCACTTGAAACCCACTTTTTAGGGGGGGGTGGGGGGTGGGGGGGGGGTCAAAAATGTCGGAAAAATGACCCCCCCCTTTTTTGGGTCGAAAATCATGAATCTTTTGGTTTTTTTTCGATTTTGAGCCGAAAAAGTGTTTCCGGGTCCCGACTCCATAGGGTTTGTATGGGGCGGAGTGGGACGAGCGCTTATGTAGTTTATGCACTTTTAAGCCATTTTTGCTCTGTTGGCGGTTTTGGCAACCTCGGTGACCCCGTGGTACCCACCGTGAGGGGTGTGAGTGGGGATGTTGTGACAATATATGCCTACTAGGATACAGAAGGACGTTTTTTGCAGTCTCTAGCCTTGCCTAGGGCCGTTCACAGCCCGTGCCAAAGACGCGAAATGGCTGTTTCCACCAATAATGGCCTAGTGAATGGGCCAGTACACAACCTGCTTATTCAGTTTTTCACCCTGGGCAGCTCAAAAATCACCTCGCAGAGGTTGTTAGATCAAAGCCAGGCAGGCGTATATAGGGGAAAACGCCACATACCCCCCATTTTGGATCTATTCGCGTACCCTACCCCAAGGGGTTGAATTGTTAATTTAACCCCCTTGTAAAATCATTATTTTGTCCAATAAACGCATCCCCCAATGAGTTTTTGGTCCGGACCCCCCAGACCTCCCCCCCACTTGAAACCCACTTTTTAGGGGGGTGGGGGGGGTCAAAAATGTCGAAAAAATGACCCCCCCTTTTTTTGGGTCGAAAATCATGAATCTTTTGGTTCTTTCCGATTTTGAGCCGAAAAAGTGTTTCCGGGTCCCGACTCCATAGGGTTTGTATGGGGCCGAGTGGGACGAGCGCTGATGCAGCTTATGCCCTTTTCAGCCATTTTTGGTATGTTGGTGGTTTTGGCGACCTTGGTGACCCCGTGGTACCCACCCTGAGGGGTGCGAGTGGGGATGTTGTGACAATATATGCCTACTAGGATATGGAGGGACGTTTTTTGTGGTCTCTAGCCTTGCCTAGGGCCGTTCACAACCCGTGCCAAAGACGCGAAATGACTGTTTCCACCAATAATGGCCTAGTGAAGGAGCCGGTACACAACCTGCTTATTCAGTTTTTCACCCTGGGCAGCTCAAAAATCGAAGTTTTCGAAACTTACTTTTTTGATATTGTGACCATCCAAGGTATGTAAAGCATGTTTTAGGCCGTATTTACACGTTTTTCACCCTATTTGGGTATTAGGTCCGGGGGGGGCGGGGGGCTCCCAAGGGATGGGTACACAACCTGCTTATGCAGTTTTTCACCCTGGGCAGCTCAAAAATCGAAGTTTTCGAAACGTGTTTTTTTGATATTGTGACCACCCAAAATGACCATCCAAGGTATGTAAAGCATGTTTTAGGCTGTATTTGCGTGTTTTTCACCGTATTTGGGTATCAGGTCCGGGGGGGGGGGGGGGGGGGGGCTCCTAGGGGATTGGTACACAACCTGCTTATGCCGTTTTTCACTCTGGGCAGCTGAAAAATCGAAGTTTTCAAAACTTGTTTCTTTCATATTGTGACCACCTAAGATGACCATCCAAGGTATGTAAAGCATGTTTTATGCCGTATTTACATTTTCACCCTATTTGGGTATTAGGTCGGGGGGGGGGGGGGTGGGGGGGCTCCCAAGGGATTGGTACACAACCTGCTAATGCAGTTTTTCACCGTAGGCAGCTCAAAAATCGAAGTTTTCAAAACTTGTTTTTATGATATTGTGACCACCCAAAATGACCATCCAGGGTATGTGAAGCATGTTTTAGGCCGTGTTTACATGTTTTTCACCCTATTTGGGTATTAGGTCCGGGGGGGCGGGGGGGGGGGGGGGGGCTCCTAGGGGATTGGTACACAACCTGCTTATGCAGTTTTTCACCCCAGACGGCTCAAAAATGGAATTTTTTGAAACTTGTTTTTTTGATATTGTGACCACCTAAAATGACCATCCAAGGTATGTGAAGCATGTTTTAGGCCGTATGTACATGTTTTTCACCCTATTTGGGTATTAGGTCCCGGGGGGGGGGGGGTCCCAAGGGATTGGTACACAACCTGCTTATGCACTTTTTCACCCTGGGCTGCTCAAAAATGGAAGTTTTTCGAACCTTGTTTTTATGATATTGTGCTCACCTAAAATGATCATCCAAGGTATGTAAAGCATGTTTTAGGCCGTATTTATGTAGTTTCCACCCTATTTTGGGTGTGTGTTGCTCGGGGTAGATTCTCTGCAAGGTGGACTTGCCGAAGGCAATAGAATTTCGGGAGTTACTTTTGGGACTGAATTTGGGGACAGAGTTTCGGGAGTGAAGTTCGGGAGTGAATTTCGGGACTAAATCACCTCGAAGAGAGGTTGTTAGATCAAGCGCAGGCACGGGCGTCATATACCCCCCTTTTTTTGGGGTCATTCGCGTAGCATACCCCAAGGCATGATATTGGATGTCCAACCCCTTGTAAAATCATTATTTTGCCCAATAAGACCATCCCCCAATGGATTTTTTGATTCTGAGGCCTCTATCCCCTAAAACTGGATATCACTTTTTTGGGGTGTGGGGGGGTCAAAAGTTTTTGCTGAGAAGGCTCCAAGCAGTGGGGAAGCATATCGTTAACACACAACTGCTGGTCGAATGGTAACGCAGCAGACCGCAGGGATCATGGTCGGCGGTTCGAATCCTGGTCGGCCCACTCTTTGCGGCGGCGGCGGCAGATTCACCAGACCGGGGTTCGAACCGCCGACCAAAAAGTCCGTAGTCAGCTGCATTACCATTCGGCCACTGCTTCAATACTAAGACAAAACAGTCCCCACTGCTTGGGCCCGTGTCTGCCACTGACAAAAAACCCAAACTGTGTGTTTCTGTCTGACTGACTGCTGGCCTGGCTCAGGGACTGCTTGGCTGACTGTCAACCTCTCTTCGAGGTGCACTGCCGAAGGCAATAGAATTTCGGGAGTGAATTGCGGGAGTCAATTTCAGGAGTGAAGTTTGGGAGTGAATTTCGGAGTCAATTTCGGAAGTGAATTTCAGGAGTGAAATTTGGGAGTGAATTTCAGGAGTGAATTTCGGGTGTGAATTTCGGGTGTGCATTTCGGTTGTGAAGTACGGGAGTGAATTTCGGGAGTGAATTGCAGGAGTGAATTTCGGGAGTGAATTTCGGGAGTGAAATGCGGGATCGAATTTCGGGAGTGAATTTTGGGAGTGAATTTCGGGAGTGAATTTCGGGAGTGAATTTCGGGAGTGCATTACGGCAGTGAATTGCGGGAGTGCATTGCGGGAGTGAATTTCGGGAGTGAATTTCGGGAGTGAAAATCGGGAGTGACTTTCGGGAGTGAATTTCGAGAGTCCATTTCGGAGTGAATTCCGGGAGTGAAATTCGGGACTCCCTGCGGCCAAATCCCCCCCACCCCCCACACCCTCCAACCGACCCCCCCCCCCCCCAAAGTTTTTACAGATAGCTGGGGAGGATCGCATCAGGACCGGTTGTAGTCCCCCCCCCCCCCATGTGGGTTTGATCCACAAACTGCTTTATCTTTTCATGGGGTGTTTGGGGGGATTAACAGAAACAACATGCTGGTGCACAAGGTGCTCAAGCAGTTTTCATCCTCAATAGCTCAAAATTTTAAAATCCCAAAAGTTTTTTTCATGGTTGTTGTGACCACTCACAATCAATCCGATATCACAGGAAAAGTATGTATTAGGCCTTCTTATGCCTTTTTCAACCTGTTTGGCCGTTGGGTGATGGAGGGACTAGGGCCCAGTGCAAAGTCTGCTAAAGCAGTTCTCTTCAACATCTAACTATCTGGGTCAATTTTACGATATTTGGTCATGACCACTTCTCTGTGAGGTAGACTTGCCAAAGACAATACAATTCGGAACTATTTTTTTATGGTTGTGACCACGTGCGATGATCAAATATCATGTTTAAAGCATGCTTTAGGCCCTTCTCTGTCTTCACCCTGTTTGGGCATATAGTGCCCTGGGAAGGGGATTTCCCAAGGTACTGGTGCACAACCTGCTGAGGTTCGGCTTAGCCTCAGCAGCTCAAACATTGAAATTCTGCTCACCATGACCTCTTGCAATGGTCAAATCTTAGCGTGTTCATTTTCTGTTGATCCAGACCCTCGTCCAAACCAATTTTTTTGTTCTGTGTAAGTGTGTTGGACTGGGAGGCAACTGGGGACCGGGGGATGACCACTGGAAAAATGATCTTTGTCCCAAGGAAGGTTGGGACTCGCCAACCATGGATGTGGACAAGCCAGTAAAACACCAGTTTCAGAGCTGAACGAGACAGGTTGCACTGGGCAAGGGGTTGGTTTGGGTCTTTTTAGTTATGGGTCTGTCATTTCGCACCATCCATATGCTCCTCTCAACCGCTCCCACTCACTTTGAAATTGGCCAATTTAGCCCTCTTTGTTGATATGCACTCCTTTAGAAGGTGGATTTGTATGAGCATGGATGCACCCTTGTCATGCATTGCGCTACTGTTCACCTTGTGTGCATCCACATTGCTCTGCCAAAGGGTCACGTCTTTCATTTGTTTGCAGGGGACAAGTTGCAAAGATAGGGCCGGGGAGACTGGGTGGAGGGGCCATGTGGCTGGTATGCTCGCCTGCTTTGATGGGTGAACTGCATAGGAATGAAATGGGCTGTCATGGATTGCCTTGGTGTTGGAGTGACTGCGCTTGTAATGGAATGCTCTGCTGGGATAGTTGGTTTCTGGTGGTGCCATGAATGTACAGCCCTCAACTGTGGGCCCTTTCATTTGGCACTCAGGCCGCTCAGTAGCCGCATTTCTGTCGCCAACAAGGGGAAGAGAAAGGGAAAGTTCACACCATTCCCACAGGACTCCCCTGATGGTGAGTTCTCTGGGTTCTATGAATGACATTTTGCGTGAAGTCACTGTTTGGGGGCTTACATCTGTGAATTTGAGGCAGAAATGTGCAGTTCTATATGCATTCGAATATTAATGTAAAGAAATGTCACCAATACACAGGCGTGCACACCAGTTGCACATTTATGCCTCGAGGTTCATTGTAGATGTAACAAAACTGTCCTCTCTGTGTTAGGATTCCCCTTCCTGGGAGGGCATGGATTGGACCTGCTGACAATGCCCTAAGGGCTGCACTAAGAAAATCAACAGAGGGGACTGTGTCACAGAGCCAGGTATGTAATTCCGTTTTTCTCATACCGTTCGTCAAGCAGCAGCACCTGCACCATGCTTCTTGCCGCTCTACACGCTATTTGGCCCTAACCCTGACCCACAGATGCTGCCAAAGACGTACAACAAGATGAATTTTCACAGCAGTGCTCGCAAATTCCAGTGCTCGCAAATGCATGCAATCACAATCTCTCCATTTCAATACCCTAACACATCGAGCATATGAATCTTACCCGACACCAATATGTAGCGCAGCTATGAAACTTACAATTTGTACAATGTGATAGAATAAGTCAACCAGGCACTCCAAGGGACTTGTTTTAGTTGGAAAATTTGCTGTATCCACACATACCAAGGACACCATCACAACTGTTTTTTTCCCTCTCTTCAGAGAGTCACATCAATTATTTATGGTGCATCTGTGCTTGAAATCAATTTGCGAGACCCAGCAGGTGTATGACGGGATACGTGCAATTTGCACCTCCACACCTGCTTGTGCACTTTGAAAGCCCCCCACTTCGGTCGCCCAATAAGGGATAGCTTCTTCCTTCAAGCTTTGGTCCAACCCAAGAATCTGTTAACAGTCACTCGAATTCTTGGTCTATGACAGTCACCTGTGTCTGTTCCACACTTTTTCGCAATCATTTTGTCGTTATGGCTTCCAGTAATGATGCTGTAAAGAGCAAATGGATTTTCATGCGGCACCTGCATCGATGCCTGCATTTGTAGTGTTGCATTGTGTTGCATCGCAGTGCACTGGGGGCCTGCCTTGCCCCATCTTTTCTCATGGGGCTCCTGTCTTATGAAGCCATTTTCTGAAACCTTTCTGTGTGTGAACCATATTCAAGACAGCCGTTTCAATCATTATCACCATAGGGGGAGCTTCAGTGCGGCGGGCGCGCGCCGGGCATCTTTTTGGGCCACTTTTGATATGGAGCCCTAATCCACGCTTTTTGTATGGCCCCGTTCCGGTTGGGGATATGTACTGGGTGGTTGGGGTTTGGTGAGGAACATCTGGTGTGGCGGCCCTAATGAGTTGCACCACTCCGTGCGTGTTTTGTTGCATTTCACACAATTTTGCGTTCAGAGGCAGGTCTGTCACCCTCCTTATGGACCATGGGACCATGTCCCACCTCATGTTTGGACTGACCAAAGCTACTCGGCCGCCACGCAAGATGAAGGAGAGGATGAGGCAGATGTGTGTGCCTTGTGTTGTTAGAAGCGCTCCGCCATCACAGCTTGTGGTGAGTGCCAGGTGCATTATTGTGATGGAAGTATTGATGTCCATATTTGTGCGGAACAAGTTTTTCACTAGCCAATACATGAGTAATACACCTTGAAGTTGAAATTATCCATTTCGTCTTATGCAACATGCTTTGTAGGGAAGGTTTGCGGTCCACTCTGGTCGATTTGGGGGGCTCCTCTAGGGGAGAGTAAACCCGGGGTTAAAGTCGGGATAGTTAGTACAAAAGTAGCACGCCGGGCGCACGCTGGGCAAACACCCCCGCATACACGGGCACAAAGACCTGCCAAAGGAATGTACATGATGTTCCAGAGATGGTCCTGGTGGTGTCCAACCTGAGCCAACACGCTGGAACATCTGGGACAGTCAGTTATGTCTTCTTGAATAGCAGGAAGTGATTAATACATCTATTTTTGAGTTCTTTTCCATGCATATATGGGCAAAGACAGGGCAGTGAGGTATTAGCTTTAAACGCCAGGCCCTCAAGTGGATGTCCTGGCCCTACCTCAGCAGCAGCCAGAAAGAACATGGGTCGACAGAGGAAACAGAACTGAGACAGTGGCATCAGGAGGTTGAACAAGTGACAACCTCGCGAGAAGACATCAGGGAAACTGTGGATCAAACGATGCATGGCATCCATGCCAAGCAGTCACCCAGCAATCACTGTACTTCACAGTGGGGGCCCGGTGTTGATTGAATACAGTTCCTTCCTTTGGCAGGACTGTTTCCATGGATGCCAATTGTGTTACATGAGCGAAACACATGAGCACATTCAAGAGCAATTGTTCTTTCTGATTCATAAAGTCTGAAGCAAATTTGAGAACACATCCAAGATGTCTCATGGTGTGGGGGGTGCTTGTTGTCCACAGGTTGCAGTTGGGTCCAGCCTCGGAAGGCAGCCCCAGCAGGGGAAGGGTGGGCTGGGAGGAATGCTGCAGGACAGCACGATAGCATGCTGCAGTCCCTACCACTACTTCTCCTCAGGGTCATCAGCACATCAAGTAGCTGGGTGCACAGCAGACAGAAGAAGAGGAGAGACCCAAAGCAGGTTACGGGACAAATATTTGCTGTTAGTGAGCATAACGGTGATGGGTTCAGTAGCCTCTTGTCCCGGAGTGCGTGTTCGTGTGTTCATGTGTTGGGAGGAGGTAATGGCATTTCATGGTCAAAGTCCCAGCCCCACATCTGAGACTTGCGGCAAAAACTTGTTTCCACGTGGGCAATCAGGGTGACTGGAATCATGCAGTGTGTAATTGCAGGTCTCTGACAGATATCCGTCTTGCTCACATATCCGTTATGGTGAGGGGCCACGGACTTGGGTCGTCTGGTGGCCCTGTTGCCAGACTTCGAATGGCCGTTGGTCCTGTATGAGTACTGACCTTGCTGACCTATGCTGGCGTCCCTCCGTTGATTTTCCCGAAACACACACACACACACACACTTAACACTTAACCAACAAACCACTGAGGTTCTGATTCCGCAGAAGGGAGGGGACCAACGTTACACAGAGGCCTCAGCAGACCTGAGCCGAATGGGGCGTCCAGCCCAACGCTGCAAAAGGATCCACCTCTAAAAGTACAGATCACACACACACACACACACACACCCCGCCCGCCTGCAGAAGGCGTGGCTATGTGAGCGGCACAGGCAGCCGGTGTGCCCAGCATGCACCATCACCCACAGAGGAGTGCAGCACTGCTGCGCCAGGGGGCACCAAGGGCCCCCCCCCCACACACCCCACGCGCGCAGACTGGGGGGACGCAGCCGCCCCAGGAGGGGGGCACCACACACCGGCAGCGAAGGCACAGCGAAGACATGCCCCCCCCCCCCCCATAGGGAGGGGCCAGGCCAGCCGAAGGGCGAGAGCGGAGGGCGATCAAGAGGCTGAGGGACCCCCCCCCCCCCCTCTCATGCAGCGGCGCCGAGCAAGCGCACGTGCCTTCTGGGGCGCACGGTGGACCGGCATGACTGCGCAGGAACGGAATGCTCATAACTGTCTCCAGCACAGAGGGTCTGGCCCAGGCAAGGGCTCATCTGCGGGGGGGGAGCCGGCAGCTCGCTTTTCGCAGGAGAGAGCGAGGCAAAGTGTACCCCCAGTAAGACAACTGGCCCACTGACCCATGCAGGCCTTCCTCTATAATATGGTGTTGCTGTTCACACACACACACACACACACACGGGGGCTGGAGGAGACCGTGGCCGAGGATGTCGCCCGCCCGCTTTTCGTGACGAGGCACGGGAGAGCAAACACTCTGGATACCTAGCCAGTAAAATACAGAGGTTCTGATTCCGCAGAAGGGAGGGAAACAACGTCACAAAGAGGCCTCAGCAGACCTGAGCCAAATGGGGCGTCCAGCCCAACGCTGCACAAGGATCCACCTCTAAAAGTACAGATCACACACACACACACACACACTTGACCACCTTGGACAGTGTCCCCAGACATTGTGATTGTAGTGGTTTGTTTTTTGAGGCCTTCAATTTTTGAAGAAAGAGGTTCTTAGTATGGTCAGATCTCTGGGATGGTAATCATTTCACTACTCACTGCCAGCGCCTGGCGTGCAGGTGCTGCTATGAGGGGTTTTGGCCAGTCCATGAATGCACATAGGTTTAAGGATGATGTGAAGGCCCTGTCACCCAATGAGCCATGCAGTCACCCCCGCAATACCCCAACCCAACCCTAACAATTATTTTCCCCGAACAGTGCCTCCGGTACCATCAGTTTGCCTTAAAGCATCCCATGGCTTGGTGGTGCTTAGGGATGATATTCATTCAATGAATGAGATCTTGGTAAGGCATCCTGCATTTTCATGTGGGGGTCTGCTGGTGCTGTAGAAGATGTTAATTGCCAATATCATTGGATCAATTGCTAGTATGGCCCTGCTCAGGCTGTGTGATGTCATGCTATCCTGACTTTTGACCCAGCTGCTGCCCCATACCACAATGCATGGCTGTGTACATATGGCTTGTGGACAGTGCCTAGGTGTTCTGACCATTGTGGCATTACAGCACACTCACTGCCACAGGTGGCAGATCCAACCCATCCCGCGAGGCTGCAGGTTTGGGATACCTGTGCCATGGTTTTCATGCTGTGCTCCTCAAATGCAAGAGCCGGGGTGTGCTATGGAGTTGTGCTTTCTCCTTTTTCGGTACATTAAGCGAGTTCTGCACTTGTTGGGTACCATCTGGAGTTAGGGCACTTCATAATGGAGACATGCACTGTGTTGGAGGACTTCAACGACAGTGGGGTGCTTAGTGGATGTCCATGGGGGTTGTTAAATGGGGAAAATCTGACTAGTAACAACCCTCTCTCCAATCTTCTATGTTACTTGTCGATGCTATGGTCACTGCTAGGAGAGAGAGTGTCATTTTGGTGGGTGCCATCACATGTGGGTGTGTGGGGAAATGAGTGCGCTGCACAGGGGGGACGTCTCCTCGGTTCTGGTACGCGACTCCCCACCCCCTTCCCTGCCCTCCGGGCCCACTTAGTTGCCAAGGGTCAATAGCTACGGACCATAAATATGGTGGCGCCAAAGGCGCCTGAAATTTTTTTTTTCCTTCCCCTTGCCCATTTTGTCCACTTTGCACCCCAACAATATCCTTGAACCCGACCTTGACTCTAACACCCACCCCAACCCTCAGCCTACTCCTAACCCTACCCCCAGACCTTACCCTAACCAGGACTGAATATTGGGACCGAGCTGGTGGGGAAAGGAACATCACTTTCAAGGCATTTTGTGACTTTAGACGGGCCAAAATCGCTTAAAATGGGCTCAAAACGGGCTCATTTCACTTGTTTATGCACCCCAAACGGTCCAGTTATCATTCTAGAAAAACGCGTTTTTGACCCATTTTTGACCCTTTTTGGTCCCCAAAAAGCCCATTTTCACAGATTTTTGGAATTGTGGAGCGTCATAACGGGCCACCATGGGCTCAAAACGGGCCAAAAACACTTGTTTCAGCACCCCAAGTGGTCTAGGAACAAATTTGGAAAAAAATAATTTTGGACCATTTTTCGGACCCACAGATGACCCATGTAACCCTACCCTAGCACTCACACTGTGCGCGCTCAACACCACTCTGTTGTGCCAAAATGGGGCATCCAAGGGTGATGACAATATGGAAAAAGGCTTCAAAGTGATCCCATTCATCGTTATTCAGCTCCACAAGGGTGCCCAATGCAATTCATGGCTAAAAAACACGTTACGAGAACGTGCAACTTGAAAAATTATGCAAAAAGGGTGCTTTTCAAGGCCGATTTTACAGTATTTTGAACCCATAAAGAGGTCGTTGGACGCACTATTTGGGTGTAAAACCCACTAGACAGTCACCAAAGGTGATTGTTCATCATGTGTATAGCAATTTCCCTGCCAATGCCCCTCTCCAAGGACCTGATAAGCACCCGTCAATGCCAAAAAAAGGCATTTTCTGGCCATTTTTGACAGATTTTGAAACCTAGGTCCGCCACTTGCGAATCCCGTTCCCGGCCGCCACTGTTGAGTTTCTTGCTCAAACTCTGTGTGATTGTACTTCACACCCATAGGTATCATCCACCAAAATTTCAGGCGGATCCTAAGCACCACGACAGAGTTCTGATTTTTCCCCATTTCGCGTGTGTTGCTGCTGCTTGCTGTTGCTTGCTGCTGCTAAACCTAAAGCCCATTTTCAAGGCTTTTTGGGAATTTTGGACCGTCATAACGGGCCACCATGGGCTCAAAACGGGCTAAAAACACTTGTTTGAGCACCCCAAGTGGTCTAGGAACAAATTTGGAAAAAATAATTTTGGACCATTGTTGGACCCACAGATGACCTCCGTGACCCTACCCTAGCACGTGCACCGTGCGCGCTGAACACCACTCTGCGGTGCCAAAATGGGGCATTGAAGGGTGATGACAATGTGGAAAAGGCTTCAAAATGATCGCATTCATCGTTATTAATCACCACAAGGGTGCCCAATGCGATCCATGGCTATAAAACACGGCACGAGAAGGTGTGATTTGAAAAGGTATGCAAAAAGGGTGCTTTTCGGGCTGATTTTGCGGTATTTTGGGCCCAAAACGAGGTTGTTGAGGCCCCTAATCGGGTACATAACACACTAAAGGATGATGAAAGGTGTTTGTTTAACATTTAGGTTAGTTCCAATGCAGATGGACCCCTTCACGCATATCCTAGGCACCCAAACAGCCCAAAAAATGGCATTTTCTGGCTATTTTTGACAGATTTTGAAAAGGAGGTCCGCCACTTGCGAATCCCGTTGCCGGTTGCCACCGTCGAGTTTCTCGCTCAACTTTTGTGTGATTGTACTTCACACCCATAGGTATCATGCACCAAAATTTCAACCAAATCCAAAGCACCACGACGGAGTTCTGATTTTTACCCATTTCGCGCTTGCTGCTGCTTGCTTGCTGCTTGCTTGCTGCTTGCTGTTGCTGCTAAACCTGGTAGGTCCACCCTAGACACAAAAAAGGGTTATAAAACCAAGACTGGTTCCACCAGCTCGGTGACCCTAACCCTAACCCTAGCCCTAATCAAGACTGAATATTGGGACCGAGCTGGTGGGGGAGGGAACATTAGCTATGACTGGTGAGGGACATCAAGAATGATTCACACATTGATGGCTGTGGACAAAGTGAAATCAGCTTGCAAGTGAACCCCATCACCACAAGGCCCACTTTCAAGGCTTTTTGGACTTCTGAGGGGCCAAAATGCCCCAAAATGGGCTCAAAATGGGCTCATTTCACCCGTTTGTGCACCCCGAATGGTCTAGGGTGAGGTTTGAAACAATGCGTTTTTGACCCATTTTTGACCGATTTTTGGTCCCAAAACAGCCCATTTTCAAGGCATTTTGGTATTTTCGGAGGACCAAAATGGGCCACCACAAGCTCAAAACCGTCCAAAAACACTTGTTTTAGCGTTGCACATGGTCTAGGAACACTTTTTAGAAAAGTCATCTTTTTGCCCCTACTGACCTTGTTGACCCATTTGGGCACCCACCTGTTTGGGCTTGAGCTTGCAGCTTGCCGCAGCCTAGTGCACCTAGGTATGGGGGTCTAGGCGTCCGTTTGGCCAATTGTGAGGGGTGGAAACCACAAAAAGTGGAGGGTTGCGGGTGGAGTAGGTGCCCTCGGAATCGCATTTTGAGCCATGTAGCCAAAGATATGGCCTATTCTTGGTTTGTGGCTGTCGGCAGCCGGTCTACACAAAATTTGGAGCTCCTGGAGGCCCTTTTGGGCCGTTTCCGTGACATATCATGGAGTTAGAGGGCTGCAAAGAGCTCGTTGACACGGGGAAGTCAAGCCGCACGTGAAGTGTACCCACCGTTTCATTTCGTTTGGCCATTTTGAATGTGTTCCCGGGTTTTTTTGGCCCAAAAATGACTGTTTTTGGCCCTAAATTGCAGCTTTTGAAACCGAGAACCGCCACTTGCGAATCCCGTTCCCGGCCGCCACCGTTAAGTTTCTCGCTCAAACTTTGTGTGATTGTACTTCACACCCATAGGTATCATGCACCAAAATTTCAACCAAATCCAAAGCACCACGACGGAGTTCTGATTTTTCCCCATTTCGCGCGTGCTGCTGCTTGCTGCTGCTGCTGCTAAACCTGGTAGGTCCACCCTAGACACTAAAAAGGGTTACAAAACCAAGACTGGTTCCACCAGCTCGGTGACCCTAACCCTAACCCCAACCATAGCCCTGCCCCTATCCCTAGCCTTGCCCCTAGCCCTAGCTCTCACCCTAGGCTCGGGGTAGAGTGAGTGTTGGGGTCCAAAATGGAGAGCAATGATGTGGCAAATGGAGCCGTGAACGAAATTTGGGGGATCTTGTTCTGCCCAATGAACATGGCTGGCATGGCCAAACCAAGAACTTCTTGCAAGAACTTGTCTCACCTCTTCCTACTCAAGTGTGCACCCCCCCCCCCCCATGTTGCCCTCCCCCCCCCATGTTGCCTTCAATGCCCCCTCGCCCTCAAATGTAAAATTAAGTGAAAGCAACAAACTGTGCACCGACTGATGCAACTACATAGGAGATAGCACCAAAACCATTACAAATTGGGGAGGGCCCAACACTTTGGGCAATTGTCCAAATCACACATAGACTGCTTTGGCTCACATTACAGACGTCCTACACAGTCATCGAAACACGCCTCCTACTGACGACCTCCGCGGACGCTCTGCTACAATCCTCGTGGAATACCAAGCTGACACTCATGGGGGGCGCCTCAAGCGCAGTGCGCGCGCAGTGCAACTATTTGGGCGTCTGGCCGTACTAGAGACCCATACTTTGAGATACTAGCGGCCCCTAGGGGCATCATGGTGACCCCCAGCGTAGACTTTGACTTCTGATTTTGTTCCCTTTGTTGGGGACCCCCGAGAATGCAGGGGTGGGCCTTGGGCCTTGTAGGTTAAGCCTAGTGGTCTCCCACCTCAGGACCCCTATACTCAATTGTTTTACCGACTTATTGTGGGCCTACCTTTTAATTGATTCTGAATTCAGTTGCTTGGCCATGCTGGCCAAGCCATATCCTGTGTCTGGCCCAACCTACTTGCCCCATATTCCTAACCAACTCCATTGCATGTCAAAGTGTGCACATGAAGTGCTTGGGACTATCCTTGAGGCCAGACTGATGCCAGTTTTCATTATAAAATCAATTGCAACTTTCTTGAGCTGGGGCAGTTTGGGTCACTTAATTCTAAGGGTATTTCCAAGGGGTGTGCTTGGGGGCTCTTCGGGGAGAACATAGTCTAAAAGTAGCGCGCAGTGCACGCGCAGTGCAAAGGCTCCCCCATGACGGCTCATGTGGAACGCCACCTCGCCCTATGGTACACGAGGGCCAAGGAGGTGACTCATCGCTTCTTCATAGAATCGGTATGTACCCTCCAAGAGTCTGTATGGGTGGCACAGTATCACGCGCTCCACCGCCATGCACATTGATGGGTCCTCTCCCGACAGCTACGCGAGTCTTTACAGGAGAAGCACAACCTGGCCTACTCTGCATGGATGTGTGCGCGGCTACAGAGTTGGAAGTCGGTGTAGGACCTCGAGCGCGCCGTCCGCCTCCGCTTGGCCGTACAACATGTAGGGGCATTGGAACGGATAGCACGTGACCGTCTCTTTGATCAGTGTGACGCTGAAGCGCACACACTATCACGGTGGGGACGTAAACGGCCCAGAACAGACCAGCCAACACGGCCAACGAAACGGCCACGCTCTGCGGGAACAACCATGCTGGAACCACCGGAGGATATGCGATCTATGGAGATCCCCTTGGAGGACTAGGGAGAATCCATAGTTTTGACTGGACTGTAACTGCCCGAAAGAACTGCAACAGTCCAGACACCCACGACTTGGGTCCAACAGGGGTGACACTAGGTGTAGGACACGTTCCAACCGCCAGCCAACCCTACCTTGGTTAGGGTCAGGGGTGCCCAAGGGAATGACCCTTAACCGGGCTTGTCGGCGAACTTTTGCAGCTCTCCAGAAACCCGCGCGACTTGCCCCTTGGGTGAGTTTGGGGGCTGGAATGGGTAGAAGCCCCATGGACTATTGCTCCTTAATATGATTTCCTTCCTCGTCGGCGAACTTTTGCACTGCTCTGTGTACACATAGCGAACACTTGGTGGAACAATTGTTATGGGTTAAAAAAGAATCTCGCACGGGCCCAAACCAGTGTGCGTTTTTGGTTCATAAATTGCATCCGCCTCAAACTGTACGCCGCACACCGCATTTAGCAACGGTCACTAACAGCCTCGATGTCCGTCATGCGGCGGTTGTGCCACAGGTCACCCGCCCGCATTGGGACCCTAGATTCCATGTATAGGAGCTGTGTGGCGCTAGCAGCGACCATCGCAGGTGCGCACCTCAGTCATCTCTAGCTGGCGCATCAGAAGTGCTGCACGTGGGCTGCCATGGTCGCCGACTGCAAAGCAGGGAGCAATAGTTGACTGCGGCCATGTGTGACACGTTACAACTCAACCGAGCGAGTTACCACCGGGTGATGCGTCAGTTTGCAAGTGAGGTGGTGGCGGGGACTATGCTCTGGGTGGATGAATGGTCTCACTCGCATGCACAGTGGCTGGAGTCCTTGCAGCAGGAATGGAGATTGTTGCTGTCCAGTAGAAAGCGTCGGGCGACAGACTGTGGAAGCCTTCTCCGGCGACACGCCCAAAACGACGTTGCAGGACACATGACGGGGGGCCATGTGAACTGGTGCTCACTAGGGACCCAGACGCTAGGGAGCCTTGGGAGGTTCAGCTAACGGGATCCCCGAGGCACTCTTTGTGAGACTGTGCCTCGCGTGAATGGGACGTATCCTACTGTGCTAGGCGCCCACTGTCCTCCACTTAGTCTACTTTTCTGGTACGCGTGGCATGGCGAACCCGAGGAAACCCAGCCGACCCCGCCCTGGGACTGGGTGTGCATGCAGTGCAGTTACTATAGCTACGCTCGTGAGACCAGATGCCGCGCGTGTTAGGCGGCCAACACGGCGACCATGGTCCCTGGGGATTGGCTGTGTCTGTGTTGCGAGAATCACCATTGGGCACGGAGGACACGCCGCAACGGGTGCCTACACCCATGCCCGAAAGTGATGCACAAGCCAAGGAAGGAGAAGTCTTGCGTGACCACCGAGGCCGCACCCAGGATATCCGCATACTGTGGGCTTCCACAAAAACGCCATCGAACGCCTCATGCTGTGCGGGAACCGGTACCCAAGAACCTGAAGACACACATTACAGCTCGGATTTGCCCTTATGACTGCGACTGCGACTGCAATAAGTGTCCTACCACACGCCAAGCAATCCTCTTTGTAGAGAGTGTCGCCGCTGATCGCCACGACGGGAGACAGGGCGTCTCTCCATCACAGCGGACGGCTGCATCGGACCTCAGCTTCGTGCGTGCCAAATCGTGCCCAGCTAAGGTGAGCGAGTTAAGGGGGGCATGGGGGCGCCGGTACGATGGGATGGGCAACGGTGACCATGTGGAGTGAATACGAGGATGCGTGGACTCCTCATCTTGGATTGGCAGTGGTGAGGCAGAGCGCTGCCTCTTGTCCAGGTTGGCCCTGTGGCCTCTACAACATACAAGGGGACCACGGTGCTCTTTGCAACCACTGGGTGAGGGCTAGGGGTGGCCCTGCACTGAGTTTGAGGCCCTGGCCACATGGCCTGTGAGAAATGACCATTCTCCTACTGGGACGAGTCTCTAGGTTGGGATAGGTTCCCACTGGCACAATACAACCGGACTGCGATGATCCAAGGTGGCCGTGGCTCTAGCCGCGTCATCCCTGCACGCATGGCTGTATAACGTACTACTCTTGGGATGTTCAAGGCTCATCGACTGAGACACTGCTACCCGTGGCAGACCTCGTCTGCACTGACATGACAACCAACATGTGTTGTCCCCTGTCCCCATAGACGTCCACTTGTGGACATGCATGACTTGCTGTGGTTATGGTTTCTGCGGTTGTACATACGCAAGGCCACTGCCTAAGTGTGTCTTCTTTGTTCATAGCTCATCTGCGAACTTTGGACTCATGTGGCGCCGGTACACAAAAAAAAAGGTTTTTGCGTGCAGGCCCCAGTTGGGGGAGCAGACGAGGGGGGGCTTGTGGGTTTGGGCATGATGCCTCACCCCCATGTGGAGGGAGGAAACGGGTTAGCCGCTCCGCAGGGCCAATGGGAGAGTTTGGGAGCCGGAGCCCAGCCAGTGGGTGGCCTGCAGGGAGCGGAGGGTGGTGTACTTGGAGGGGGTGACGTGGGATGGGAATGCCCATGTGGTGGGGGTGGGCTGGCGGGGCACGTTTTATGATTATACGGCAGGGGGGCCGCCGACTGTCGAGGACTGGGACAATGTACTACGTGAGCTAGTGTTGCAATTCCAGGAGGTGACGGACGTGTGGTGGGTGGTGCTCCCGGAGGCGGACCGTGTGTGCGCCACGTGGGGAGCGCGGGAGCATCTAGCAGTGGCTTCCCCGGAGGAGCACCGGCTATGGCAGGCAGCGCAGCGGGTAACGCGCGAGTGGCCGTGGGCGTGTGAATGCAGTGGCCAATGGTGCTGCTGCGGGGTCGTGGGTATGGCTGTTGGCGGTTGCAGGGTTGGGTGGGGAACGAGACCTCGGGGAGTGCGGCACGCTGTCAATATTGATTCCTGTTTGTGGTATTGTTGTCTGTTTGCATGTATTTTGGCTAAATCTTAGCTCGGGCGGGGGGCTGGCCTGAGCTATGGTTTAGCTCTGTCTGGTGGTACCCCCCCCCCCCCCCTTGTATAAGCTACGCCCCTGTCCAAGCTACAGTAGGCGTAGGGACCGTATTAATTTGGGACCTAATTTTAATTTGGTACCAAACGTAGTGCAGCCACATAAGACATGGGTTTGGTGACGAATTTGCCCGTCACATAGGGTCATGGACACATTTGTTGTGAGTGTTTGCCCACTTGAACCCACATAGCTCTGATTTTGGGGATATTTGTGCATTATATTCCTTGCTTGCACCAGCTCACCATGCAATCCTCTCTTTTTGAACCTGGGCGCCCGGTGTCGGTAGTTGTATGTGTCGCGCGCAAGCTACGCCCGTGTCCAAGCTACAGTAGGCGTAGGGACCGTATTAATTTGGGACTTTGGCGTAGCTTATACAAGGGGGGGGGGGTATGTATGTGTGCTATGCCTCTGTCATAGACTGATTTTTTTCAGTTTGCAGCCCATCCGCCCATCCTCATTCGATACCTTCATTGAAGTTTCTATTGTCCTGAGGGGCTTGTAGTGGGCACCCCCAGGCAAGTGCGGCGCGCTGTCGAGATTGATTCCTGTCTGTGGTGTTGTTGCACGTTTGCATGTATTTTGGCCAAACCACAACTGATTACCGCCAAGAGAAGATTTCTGCAAGGGTTTGGCAACTCAAAGCTGCTACTAGAGCTCACCACGTAAGTGCACAACAAGTTGCAATTCTGGAACCTTCTGGAAGTTAGCAGCACAATCTTGGAACCTCCCGGAAATGAACAATGCAATCCTCGAACCTCCTATGCCGTTTTTGCCGGTAGGGGGCTAGTGGCCCTTCCAAGCAACTGAAGCACTGTACCACATATTGCTCCTTTACCACGTCGGGTTGCAGATACATTTTTCAGTTGTCATTGACTCAAGGTATTCCATGGAGCCTTGTTTTCACATGGATTTGGAGAAGCACACTCAACACTCATACCCCTTTTCCTGTCATGAATGAGATTGCTCCCACAAGCAACACACATTGTGCACATGCACTTTTCAGCCTCAAAAGCTCAATAATTGAAATTTCTGACACTGATTTTTTTTTTATGTTGTGACCACCCACAATGATCAAATGGCCCATGCACAACCTGCTTATGCGTTTTCAGCCTCTATAGCGCAAGGATGGAAAAACTGATTTTTGGATACTGTGAACACCCACAATTATGAAATACCCCATGTATAGCATGTTTTGAACCCTGTCATGTGTTGTTTACCCTATCAAGGTACAGGGTCCGGGGTGCGTGTGGTCCTTCCCAGGGACTGGTACACAACGTGTTGAGCTACTGCCATGCAAACTAACTGCAAAATGGCTTGTTCTCTGCATCCCTCAGCGGTGCCTTCCTTACATTGGTTGACCACCCCCTCCTCCCCAAAACTACAAATGCAATCCTTACCCCCTCCTTCAACGTTGTCAGGAAATCCATTGGGCTGTCGGAGTATGAATCAGATCCTAATGAAGCCTCACACTGCTCTGAGCTGTCCTCAGAAATATGGTCAATCTCTTGGAACCCCTTTGGGGGCGTGAGACCCAATTGAGGTAAGCAAAGCAAATGTGTAGGTGGAGCCTTTGGTGGACTAACCTTGCCCTTGGGGCCCTGGGGGGGGGATCGCGCTACATTTGGGCAATTGTCCTAGACTTAGTCCATTCTATTCCACTTTGCACTGTGCACATCGCCAGGTCTCCAAATTTCCATTTGGCGTTAAACGGTATTGCCATGAAACAATTTCGATGGGTGATTTGTGGTCTAGGATGTCCATTGGGTTGTTGGGCAATTGAGAGTCTTCACTCAAAATGACCTAGCAGCTGCGTTTCTAGAACAATGTCTTGCTCATTGATGTTTTCTCTGGGACATTTGAGGCAGTGCACTGGACAAATTCTTTCCTTTCTTTTTGTTCCCGCCATGCAGACTAAGAGTCCCAGGTGGCACAGGTGCAGTCAACTGATGGTCATTGGCGATTCTTTTTTTTCGTTGACTGGCGGCAGTAAGTAATACCAAATGCCAAATGGCTCACAGTTCCTGAATATCAGGGTGAACTAGAGTCCAGCAGTGTTTGCATTGTTTCTTTGTTGGGTTTTGCTTGGTGGGGAGCCTTCATTGGTTGGCTATACTTGGCCCTTTGGGGAGTGTCGTTTTGGGCCTGTTTTTGGGTCGTTGAGATGATGGCCAGTGTCCTTTAGGACCACTCAGCATCTTTTGTGGTTCATATTGTCTGAATGTTCGTCGTGACCCTCAGACCACGTGAATGTTTGCTTGTGGGAAGTAATTGAAGGAAGATTGACAGAAGGGGATACACTCGCCTGAAGCGCAGACCAAAATGGCGGGATTGGAGCTGCGCATGGTCAGCAAGCGACATGCCTTTGGCATCAAGGCTGACGTGAAGGATAACATCCATTACATTGATGATACAACAGGTTTTGTCCCTTTTCCCCTGTTTTTTGCCCTTGTGTGTCTTATTGATGCCAGACCTTTGGAGCGCAATACATTCACTCCAGTCACGGGGTAGGGTCGGCCCCATCGCCTGACTTTCCTTCATGGCACATCCCTCCGGGCTGCAGGTGACTGCCAGAGATGAGTGCACAGTGTAGGAGTGATTCCAGAGGGTGACTGCCATCATTTATTGAGGATTGACACCACTAAGAGTGTGGTGATACGTCAGTGGTGGTTCTGGGCTTATTGTGTGTCATTTGGTCCATCCCTTTTAAGTCCACGTGCTTGTTCACAAGCACAGGTAACGTGACCAGCTTTATGCGTAGCAGCCACGTGGGTGGGTAAGGAGGCGATTCTTGGCTTTTTCGCACCCACTGGCCCACGCCCAAGGCAAAGCAGGGAGGGGGCTGGGGAGGTATCGGGTGGCAAAGGTTAGATACAAAGAGAACAAACTGATTGCACAGGGCAAAGGCACCTTGTCATGGTTGTAGGCTCGTTAACCACGTTAATGGAGCAAGTTCAGGCTGGCTGGGGAGTGCGCTGTCAGGGTGTCTTCATCTGCACACAAGCACCTCGCCGCTCATTAAGTATCTGCAGACACAATTCTTGAGCCTTCTCCTCGTCGGGCTGATTGTGTTGGACAGCCAGTGGCACGTTCTTGTTGACCTCTGGGACCTGCCCATTTGTTGTAACCTCGAAGGAAATGACGTCTTCCGCTTCGTGCTCTATGCAGTCACCAGTCGTGGGTGGCAGCATTGTGGCAAAGACAGCCGGTGATTGATTGGACGGCAGTCGCCAGTGGACTGACACTTGCTGAAGGCCCAAGCATAGCGGAGCAATGTGTACAGAATGGAATGGTGCAACCGGAATGGGGCATTGTGGGGGGAGTGGGACTGTGTGTAGGCGGTGTGGCAGTCTGTGTGGAGGAGGACCTATGCTGATATAACGAGGCAGTTTGTGGGGGGTGAAGCAGATTTCCACCCCCTCATTGACACTGCCCTGCACTGCTCCCCAATCTACATTTCAGTGGCGTACCCCGTGGGCCGTAATGTGGTCATCTACAACACACAGTCCAACATCCAGAAGTTCATTCAGGGGGCGGAGAAGACAGATGCAATTACGGCGATGGCATTGAGCCCTAACAAGAAGTATTTGGCCGTCGCAGAGAGTGGGGAGAATCCCTGCATCGCCATCTATGACACCACGACACGGAAGCGGCGGAAGGTACTGAGCATACCGGACTTGAATTCACGAGAGTACGTGAGTTTAGCATTCTCATCCATTGATGGTCGGCATTTGGCGACACAGGGGGGATACCCGGATTGGAATTTAGTGTATTGGAACTGGGAGCGGTCAAAGGCGCTGTCCATGGTATGCCACCCACCCCAATGCTGATGGGCAGGATGTTCAAACAGGCAGCAGAGGAGAAAAGTTGTAATTGTAGGGATATTTCATTGGAGTTGCAAGGCCAGAGCAAAGAGGAGGGATGCATGCGTGCACAGCAGAGCACACACATGTGAGCCGTGCACGAAGTACAAAGGCAACGCAGGGCAAAAGGATAACAGTGAAATGGAGATTGAGCAAGGTGGAGCCACTGAGTGAGGGAGGCAGGCAGACCAAGAGGAAGGAGGTTGGAGCGTAGAGGAAAGAAAGATTGGTTCTGCTATGGCATGAACTTGGTGAAGTGTTCCCGTGCCTGCACAGCTGGGACTTAGCTTTGGTTGTGAGCTTGGTTGTAACTGGGATTTAGTATGTTGGTTCACTGGTGCACTGCTACACCCCAGCTGCCGCAGTTGTAGCGCTCCCGTCGAGGGGTTGTTCAGGGGTCGTTTGGCATTGAGTGTGGAGTGTTTTGCTGGAGTTCCGGGCCTCGTCAGGTTCGGCGCAAACTGACCGGGGCCGCACCCCACTTCGTGTACCTCGTGAAATGAGGCACGCGGATCCGGCGGAAGTCATCGCTTGTTTATGGACGTGCCTCATGTGGACAGGTATCCGTGGCACCAGACAAACAATCAAATGGCCAAGATAAGTCTCTGATCAACCAATGCTCCATCAATCCCCGTGATCCCCAGCACATCTGCGTCTCTGGAAATGGGATTTTCAAGTTCTTCCGGTATGCTGATGGGCAGTTGAAGCAAGCCCCGGGCGGCATGGGGAAGCGGGACCCGCAGAATTTCTTGTCCCACATCTGGTTGCCGCCTGACGACCGCATTGTGGTGTCGAGCGACAACGGCGACCTCCTGCTGGTGGAGAACTCTGAATTCAAGTGTGTCCTACCACTATCGCCTTCGGATGGGTTGTCCATTGACTCCATGATCAGCTACTCAAAAGGATTCATCTGCGGTGGTGACATGAGTCTGGTCAGTATCTTTGAGAAAAGTGATGACAAAGAGCTGTACCGCAAGATGAAGACGATGAAGGTGTTTACTAGTGTGTGTTTGGGGAGCAGGGGGTAGGTGCCTATGTCACGGGTCCCCCAGGAGGGGAACTGGGGACACAGGGTGGCCTTAGAGGACTCACACAAGTTTTTCTCACCAATGGAGAGAAATAGGAGAACTTGCAAAGTTGTGAATGAAAATCCTTTCCGGTCTTCTAACCGAAAACCACCTCCAGTGTTGTGCCCAGGGGACACACATGAGCTGCTATTCGTCTGCAGGTGGACCACCGAAAAGACTCAGAGACTGGGATCGAGTCCGACACCATGAAGATCAAGTCCTTTGCGCTTTCGCAGCAGGAGGAGTATTTGTGCCTGACCTCCTCCAACAACCAGATCTTCTTGCTGAACCTGTCCAACGCTGATTTCTCCAAGGCCGATGACGCCATCTTTGAGCCCCTTGCTCAGCCCTTCCACAGTGCTGCCGTCTCTGGGTTGGACACCTGCATCCGCAAGCCCTTGGTGGCCACCTGCAGCAAGGACAAGGTTCGCCCTGTGTTGGAATCTTTTACACCCTCCGCCATACTCGTTTTGCCAAACTCTTCAATGAGTTCCATATTGATGTTGTGACATCTCTGGCTTGGCATTTCATTGTGCCACTGTTGCCTTGTGACAGATGATTGGTACAGATTCTCCTGATGAAGGCCTGTGGGTAAGCATGCTGTCCGGGGGAGGGAGCATAGGGGGCAAAGGCTGTCACCATACACACTGGGGATGCAATGCAGAATGAGCCGTGGCATCGTTCTCACAGCCCACATACTTTGATTCCTTCTCCATTGTTGATTCTTGTGACTGTCTGGGGTCCATGTCACCTCAGCCGCCTTTGTCCCCCCCATCGCTCTATGGCTCCATTGTGCTCACCCCCAACCTCTTCAACCCTCTGCAATACTAATTTTTTCTCTGTTCCTCACATGCATTTGCCCTTCTTCTCAAGCCCTTCTCAATCACACAACCCTGCTCCATCCATCTAGACAATCCGCATTTGGAACTACATCGACCATTCTGTGGAGATCATCAAGACGTTCCCAACGGAGGGCAACTCCATTGCAATGCATCCCTCGGGGCTTCACATCCTCGTGGGCTTCTCAGACAAGCTGCGCTTCATGAACCTCTACGGCGACGATATCCGTGAGTTCAAGAACTTCCCCATCCGCTCCTGTCCAGAGTGTAAGTTCAGCAACGGGGGGCAGTACTTCGCCGCTGTGCACGGGAACATCATCCACATCTACTCGACTTACACGTGTGACACCATTGGACATCTACGAGGCCACAATGGGAAGGTCTCACTATGTGCCCACATGGATTCTTCACATGTTTACCCCCCCCCCCCCGTGTCCATCCCCCCCCCCCCAGGGGGGGAACCGTCACTTGGCCCATGAACAATAAGAAATCAATAGGAAATCACAGGCGCCGAAGACGCTGAAGAAAATTTTTAGTTGGGTTATACTAGAATTGGCTGGTCGGGAGTGGTGTACGGTCACCCCCCCCCAGGGGGGGGAACCGTCACTTGGTGACGGTTCCCCCGGGGGTGGGGGGGAACCGTCGTCCCTTGGGGGGGGATGGACAGGGGGGGCGGGGAAGGTACTTCCCTTTCTGCCCTCCAGCACAGGTTGGCTGACAGAATGGCTGAGATGATTGGAAATTTCAACGTCTACCATTGAGATATGAGCATTCCTGGTGGGACCTGCATGCTCATGGGCAGCGAGGGGACATGCCATCCAGGAGGAAGGATGGAGTTGCAAATTACCCGCCTACAGCAGCATTGGACAGCAGGAATGTCAGGGCCGTGCAAATTGCCGGACCACAAGACAATATACAGAAGAAAACAGATTGACGCAGTGCAGCAAATGTGGTCGCAAGGAGACTTTGACAAACAAATGCAGCAGTGCACAAGGGTAACCAGCAGAGCGTAGATGGAGGCAATGGGAAAACTGTAAATGCAAGAGACTGTGCAGCAGTTCATTTGCACTGCCTCCGCACGAGTGAAATGCCGCAAAGGGGCCGGAGCAGCATGAACGAATATACCAGAACCAACATCCTGCAACAAGGGGATGTCTGGCACCAAAGATCCGCCCTGCAAGACGCCATGCAGCGGCATAGACTGCAGCGGTGGAAAAGGTCCGCAGCAGAAAACAATATGAAACTGTTGAAGAGAGCCATCGAGAAAGCCATGGAGAGACTGCAGCAACACCAGCAAGAGAAAGCAGCAGCACAGCAAATGGACACGAACACCTGTGGCACTGTGCTGTTGTTTTGCACCATGCAGTCTGCTTCCTAATACTCTGTTCAGAGAGACGCAGAGGTTCCATTTGTTCTCTTTTTCCGTTATCCAATGCAGGTGCAGATGACATTTCCTGCAGGATCCATTTTCCCAATTCAATAGTGACCGATTGTAAGTTTGTTCAAGACCACACTGTTTCCCCTAGGATCCAGTTGGAAGACAGCTAGGTTCTGGGTAGCAGCCGCGCACAAGAGATCGTGCCTGATGTGCCAATAAGACCCCCCCCCTCCCTACGCCCTGCTCTAGGGTGTACAAGATGTCAAAGGGCTCGCACGCTTGTAAAAATTAAAAATCCTTATTTAGCGAGACAACAGTGTTTTGCAATGTGTTTTTGGTGAGGCACATCCCAGGGTCAAACTGATTTTTAGGGTCGGGGAGCGTAGCAGGGGGCATAGTGGGGGAGGGTTGACAATCTTAGTTTGCCAGTCTTGGGTAATCACCTCGAAGAGAGGTTGTTAGATCAAGCGCAGCGTCGTATAGCCCCCCCCCCCCCTTTTGGGGGTCGTTCGTGTAGCATACCCCACCGTCTAACCCCTTGTAAAATCATCATTTTAGGACCAAAAATGATCCCCAATAATTTTTTTGGATTTGGACCCGTGCCCCCCGTACCTAGGTACCTCTCTTTTGGGGGGGGGGGGTGGGGGGGGGTCAAAACTTCTTTGCGTATTGTGGCCGCTGTGTGTGTATTTGGACCTAGGCCGTGAAAAATTCTAGTGCCTTCGGCAAGTCCACCTCGCAGAGGATCTATCCAAAGCAATGCGGTCCCTTGGGAGACTTGGGACTCGGGAGACTTTGATACCGGGGTAATATTTTTTTTCGGGGGAATCCCCCCCCCCCCAAGTGGATTAAAGTTCCCAGTCACGTGTTCATCCTCATCCATGAATTTTAATGTAACCACTACCGAGAGGCTGCTTTCGGACAAAACATCCGAGGTTGGGGACTCGCTAAGTTGCAAGCCCAAGGACCGGAGGGCCCCCGCGGCCCCTGTTGGCGTATAAAAATCAAGTGCAAAGTCAAACTCAAGTTGTCTGGGAGGGAAGGGGAGTACCCCCCTGCGTGCGAAGCCCAGGTCAGCATCGCGCGTCACCGGGGTCATTTCGACACTAAATTTTCATTGCTGAAACCGAATTCATTACAGGCGACCTCTCAGGGTCACTTGGCGGCAAAGCCACCACTGGTGTAAGCAGTGACTGTGGCTGGCGTCCTGCCTTGGCATACAAGGGCGAAGATTTCCGCCCCAACTCTGCCAATGCGTCCGTACTTACACCAGGAGAGCATGCTGGTACATCTGAGTTGACGAATGCTCCTGTCATGTCGTAGTGTCTGGCTTTCGTGGTTCGCCCCCCCCCCCCGCGGCGGACGCAATATTGTTTGGGTGCCTGTGGTACCGGCGGCCCCTTGTCTTCCTAGTTAACGTCCATGAGATGCAACGGGTTCGCAAATTGCCTGCCAAGTCACCGAAGGCATCAAAAATGTCGCTGGAAAAGTGGAGCCGGACTGCTGCAGACCCTATGCCAAACTGGGAGTGTGCCCAACGAGCGCCGCTTTGGACGGATGAGGAACGGGCCGACTTGCGCATTGCACTAGCCCGACAAGTCAAAGACAATGAGACCGTCTCCATGGGGAGTACGGACTCAGAGATGTTGCAGTAACAACCTCACCTAGGGAGGTACGGATACAGTTAGAGTTGGCAACAACGTTGATGTTTTTATCGTAAAAACCGAGGTTTTGAGCGACTAACGTATTTGATCTGCATTGTTTGCACTGCCTGTCAGAATTGTACTGTGACCTGTGTACATTATTGCGATACATGTTTTAGTGCATTTTTGATTTGCATCCATGGGTGATGGTACTCTTGCGCTGGAAGTCCTGCTTGATTTTGCTAAGCAGGGATTTGATTTGTGGTCGGAGTATCTAGGGTCCAATATCCTGGAGCGGGCAGCCAACACCACGTGGAAACGTATGACCAACTGTGAGGGTGGTGCTGGCAGAGTGACTGAAGCCCCGACTCGAATTTTCCCGGAGCAAATCGGAGACCACCAAAAATTGTGGAACCTACTGACGGCATATGAACTTTGGTTTTGTTCCGGTCACATTTTGACGTCCCCGGCCTTGGTGTTTGTCCAGGATGGTTTAGGCTCTGTGCTGGAGCCGGCATGGGAGGTACAGCTGCAGCAATACAGCAATGGCTTTGTTGAGAAGGTCAGGGCTGGGAGGGACCATCACACTGGTGGTTAGACGGTGACTCAGTCTGGGAAGTGTGGTCCTAAGCCGCCAGTGGATAGCTTTGCGTCCGAGCCATCTCAGGCGGATGACGATCAGCATATGGCAGACCCGGAGAGAGGCCAGCTGAATTTGGAGGGGGCGGCACGCGCGAATCAGGCGAAGGTCCTCTCAAAGAAGAACATGAAGATGTTCCGAAAGAGGCCTAGGGCCCCCAAGTATGTTCGCCATTTTGTGAAGTTGGTAAGTGAACTCGCAGAGGAGCATGATGGGTCAGCAGAATTTGGCCTAGTGGAGGTAAAAATTTGGGAAGTGCTGCTGAAATGCGACGAGAAGGGGAAAAAGCATTTGAAAGATGAAGAGAAGATCCGGAGGTCCAAGGAAAAAGAGCGCAAAAAGAAGGAGAAGCGGCGGGCCAGAAAGAGAGTGAGAAGGCGCGTACGAGCAAGAAAAAGAAATCGTCCAAGTCTGGGAAGTGGAGTGATTCGAGCTCTGATAGCTCTTGGACGTCAGAGTCATCATTAGGATCCAGCTCTGATGATAGTTCGGATACATACAGCTCGGGTAGTGGGGATCAGAAAGACAGGAGGAACAATGGTGCTGGGCACAGGTCACGACCCAGCCAGTTTGATTCTCGCTGGATCAACGGCAAGAAACACTTCCGGATGCGGAATGGCCAGTGGCAGGAGTGCTCTGGACCACCGAGTAAGGAATGCAGGTACTGTGGGAAGAGGCACTGGGCGTTCCAGGCCCAGGAGTTCGGCTGCCGATGACATGCAAGCTCAGGGCGGGGGTGTGAGATCCGAGATGTGGAGGCGACGAGATTGCGAAATGGCCTTGAAGAATTCGTGGCGGCGGAAGGAGAACCATTCGGGTCGTCACATGCATCAATTCTCTGGAGGAGATTGGAGCCAGGCACCAGACTGGGGTATGTGGCAGCGCTGCGGCAGTTCCTCAGGTACTCGCACGTCCATGGCTGGTTATCCCCGAGAGAGGCCCTGGAGGGGCGATTGCTGGAGATTGCAAGGGATGGGTACTTCGAAGGGCCGGTCAAAAAGGTCCTATGTGGACACAGGATGGTGGAGAAGGCAGGTGTCATTCAGCCCCTGGTGTGAGGATCCGATTGGATTTTCTCAAAGTCACTGGAGAAGTTGCGAACGAAAAAGAACATCAGGCGAATACAGTGGTCACCGTCAGGAATCCTGTCTGAGGTGGCCGCCGGCAAGGGGACGTTCACATGGCCGGAAATGGAATGCATTGTATTGGCAGCATTGTCGCTATGCAACCTGTTACGCATCGGAGAGGCATGGACGGCCCACCGGAGCGGGCTCGGCCAACTAGTATTCCAAGGAGAAAAGAGCCCCCTAGGCATCCAGGTGCAAGACGTGGGGGCGTGGGCCGACAGGTGGCTGCGCTTTCTCGACGAGGAGAGACGCAGGAGGGGGGGGAATGGTGCAGTGGCGTTCAACTTCCCATCCCCGAGCGAATTGGAAGCCCAATGGGTGGAATTGGTCGCTGGGACGAGCCACAGATCCCTGCGCTGGCATGGGCACCGACGTGGAGGCGCAGCACAGGCATGGGCGGCTGGGGCTCGAGGTCCCCTCCTGCAACTCATGGGAGGGTGGTGCACACCATCAGTGGCGGTCTCCTATGCAACGCCCACTCTTGCCTGGGAGTTCGAGAGTAGACGACGACAGCCTGTCCCGGTGCGAGAAGGAGGGGAGCTCAAAGTCCTTAGGAGGCCTTAATTGCCCGCCCTGGTGACCTTCCAGAAGTCGAATTTGTTACCCCAAACTGGGGTGTTTTTTTGGGGTATGAAATGCAGGGGGGGGGGGGTCACTGTTTCAGTTGGTGTTTTAAAAGCCATTTTTTGAACCATACCAATGTTTCAATTCTAAGTAGTCAATTTCGACCCCCAAATTAGCCAAATTCCAAAAATGAAGCAAAATTTCGCCACTCCTTTGAAATCGGCCCATATCATACCCCTTTTTCATGCATTTTTTCTCTCATGAGACGCGAAATTTTGCCACTCCTTCATTTTTTGATGTTTTGATACCCTCATTGTGTATTTGTATATTTGTGTGCTAATTTGATTTCATTTGTCCCGAAATTTGTGCCTTTGACGAATTTTATGGACATTCCGACAATCTTGACATGCAGTATGTTCCCTGTTCTGAGGCAAATATGTGAGTATTTGCTTTGAGGTGACCACAGGACATGGATCCGGCACTGCTAAGGGTGGTTGTGGCAAGTCGTGAGTTTCAGAACGTTGATGACCTCATGACGGATGTTGCCAATGGGGGCTCTGCACGGTTATTGGCCGTCTGGGCCCTGGCAATGCGGACAAATCGACGATCACGGAAGGACTTTGCACGGTTGCTGTTTGCCCATGGAATACGGAAGAAGCCCCGTTGGTACACTGTTTTCTCAAATGAATTGCTATGCTTGTGGCGACTTCTGAGAAAGATGGCAGCCCCTCATGCACAGTCCCAGGATGTACCAATGCTTATTTCATTGAGCCGGAGGACCCGCCGATTGTTGGCTCCCACAGGACTTGTGCATGCAGCTATGCCCTCACTTGCTGCCAATGCACGAGAACAAGCAACTTGGCTTTGGCAAAGCATGCAGAACCACCAGATGGCGCTCTGGTATGACAACTGGGTGAAGAAGAATTTTGGGGTGGACCCGCTGCATCCTGACCACTCCATAAATTGCACAGCTGTGGCCGTGTTACATTTGCCAGCCCTGCCACCATTTCCCGGTCATGTCTCACTACTTTATGCCGTTCAGACAATTGGGGCACGTGTTGATGCTTTACAACTTCGTCATTCGGATCTGTTTCGGCGGGTTTATGCTCTTCCTGACATGATTCAGCGTACGTTTGTCAGAGTCCCCCTGGACATTGTGCGGCAGAATGTGCTATCTCTCCGTTGGCAACCAATGATGCTGTCTCAACTGGCGTGTGGAACCAAACTGGACCACTTGAAACTGCTAAATACAATCCGGCATGTGCAGCAGGCAACTCGTCATGATTTACCATTACTGTTACATTTTGCCGAGACTGTCATGATGTGTGATTTCAGCTGCTCTGTGCAGAAGTCCTGGATTTCCCCTTGTGAAGGTCATAATTTGAGAATAATCGGTCTGGAAATAAGCAAATCACCACTGTCTATCAATGTGAGCCTTGCCCAGAGCACCCTGATTTCCTCCAGGCCCCCAGTGTCGTGTCATCTGTACCCCCAAAATCAAACACCAGTGTGCCTGTGGCCCTAGAGCCACCCGTAGGATTTGGCAAGGGTATCTCCCGTGGGGATCATCAAGGGATTACTGGTCTCGCCTGACAATTGGATGTTACTGCACTTGCTTCTACATGTGTGTCGTTTGTGTACTGGCCTGGGGACAAATTTTTGTCTGTTATTGCCTCAGTGGGTAGCTTCTGGATCATTGGTGGTCAGCATGTCTTTTGTGCGGCGAGGAGACTGGCCAGTGAACGTGACAAAAAGAATCTGGACCCTTTGAGATGGCAACTGGAGTTTGAGTGTATGGTTCTGAAGTGGGATACCCCCTTGCGCCAGAGGAGACGCCTAGCCGGCCACCAGCAGACAGCGAAGCTGTCAGGCACAGGAGCATGCATGAGTGAGAGGGTAGTGGTGCTGATGGAGAACTTGGAGGAGCTTGAGAATGCCGATCTCAGTCTCACTGACATGTGCCGCCAGATGTTGGAGGAGGCTGGACTGACATCTGATGAAGGAAGCCTGGTGTGTGACCGTTGCTGTGATGCGCATTGCTGTCCTGAGCCCGAAAAAATTTGGTTGTATACCCTGTAGGATTCTGTGGCCCGACGCTGGCTACCCTTGGCTAGAATGATTGACACAACTGCCTATACAGCAATCGATGGAATACGCAATTTCGAGAACAGGAGGAACCCCCTTGTCACTTGGATCATTCAAACCGTTGGAGGGGCTTATTGGACCATACCTTGCACAGTTTGCCAGATACATGGAGACTCCACGAGCTACTGTTGCAGGACTGGCTAAAGTGGCACGTGAATGTCAACGGGAAATGCGATGGGGCTGGATTGTTAATCATGCTGACTGTCCAGATGAGTTGGTTCACCCACCCTGCAGTATGTTGTGCAGGCATCGTGAATTGCACTATGAAATCATCGAATTCTGCTGATAGTGGCGAAATTTCGCGTCTCAGGTGGAAACATGGTCTGGACACCCAGCTTTTCTCTACAACAGGAAATACATCCGAGATGGCTACCGTGCAGCGTCATATCAAGGGGATTGGTGCATTGAAGTTCCGCTGTGCAGACTGGGTGTACACTGGTGGCATGCCTATGCCTCCCTGGGACTCTGTGTGCAAGGCCGAATTCTAGACATCCTCAAAATTCGTAGACTTCAGGAGCCACTTCGCCAGACCTCGGAACTCCTTTGACATTGGGAGCTCCGAAGGGAATGTGGTTCACTTGAAGACAATCTCTGGTTCTGGTGCAGATGCTACTGGCGGTAAGTCCCGGTTTCAGCTTTGTCTTCTGAATCCTACTACCATTTTGAATGCTACTGTCGTTGGGTTGCCGTTCATACTGGCTGTCATTGAGGTTCCAAAGGGCTGGTCCATGGGTCTACCGCCTCTTGCTGTGCGACATGTTTCAATGGGGAAACCACTGGTGGTTGCTGATGAATTGGCGGACGTTCGAATCATCATGAGCCAGCTGCAGACTGACCTAGTTGAGGAGGGAGTGAATCAGGTGAGTGTCATGGTGTACAACACTGGCAGCTGCAGGCCGAATGTCACTATGATGCAATCAGTGATGGCAATTGTCACGTTGACTCCAATTCCAAGGAAGGTACATTTCCCCCTGTGAATTGGTACCCCAAATCAGCCAAATTCGAAAAATGAAGCGAAATTTCGCCACTCCCGCCATTTTGCCCAATTTGCACCAGCTGTTTAGCTGCCGATGTACGTTACGTTCAGTGAAGGCCCATTACCGAGTATCCTGTGTCCTGAGGCTGTTCAATGGGTGCTGGAGGTTCTGAAAGTCCCGATGAATCTTACAAACTGGGTGCTGGTGGGTCTTCCTCTCCAAATCGGGCTGTTCAACTTCACATTCGTCTCAAGTCGAAAATTTCGGTTGTATTTGGTTTCCTCAAAGCTGGGGTTGATGAACTACCTAAAGGGACTGTTGAGCTCACAACTGGTACTTCCAGAGAGGCTGACTGTCTGGCCCCAATCTACTGGGAGTTTGTGTTGCCACAACAGGACAAGGGTGTGCCTGTCGACAGGCCTGGAATGGCTTATGTACTTGATGACCCTGATGAGCACGACTGCATGGATAGTATGCCGGACGTGGACGCCAAGCCCAAGGGAACCCCAAAGCCGAAGGCATTTTAGCCAAAGGCCAAGAAGGGGGCAACCAGTAATCCCCCCGGTGCCGATGCAGGTGGCAGTGCCGAGCCCCAAGCAACGCCTACAAAAAGGGCTCGATCACCCTCTGTTGAGGCTCGAGCGGGGCAAGATGATGAGGAGCAGACACATCAGCAGAGTCAGCAATTGGTCACGCCACACAAAGGCAATACACTTCCACTGTTTGAGCGGAAAGGACAGTCACCGTCACCAGAGGGATTGAAGAACTTTGCGAATTTGGTGAGTGGTGGGACTGCACCAGCAGCCCAGCCACAGCAGCAAGCTCAAAAAGGAACGCGTTTGGGGAACAAACGACGACGGTGATTTGGTGTTGATTGCTATGATGAGACGATGGTGACTGCAGAAGCACCATCCTCTAAGCAGTAATGTTGAATTTTTATTTGTGTCGGACTTTATTTGATTTGTTATTCTGACACACCCTTTGTGGGTGTTGGCACGTGGAATTGCCTTTTGTGGGCAACATTTGGTAATTTCTGTGATGTATGTTCGTGTATTGATTGATTATAAAGAGTTCTTTATGGTTCGATTCGTATGTCTGTGATATTTTGTATCAATCTTGTACTGTGGCAAGCATGCAATGCGCTGACAGTATTTCATACCTCAATATACTGTATTTTGCCAAATGTGGCGAAATTTCGCATCTCATTGAGATTTCCTTAAAACGGGGGTCTGTTTCACCATACATCAGTGTACTGTTTCACATTTTGTCATGTGTACACAACAGAACGCCTTCTGTGGACAATGCAATTTGTCGTTGGGTGCTATTTCTTTGAATTTGAATGCCTGTTTGTACCTGCGGCTCACTTGGAAATGTGAAGTTGGGGCTCATTTGGGGCTAAAACGGCTCATTTGGGGCTAAGTGGTGTTTTTCAAGGGGTTTAATGTGAAAAGTTGTGGCTTTCGGGGGTGGGTTGGGGTTTTGGAATGTCCCCAAAGGGATCCCAATCCCTAGGCCAAGAGGATTTCACCGGGGGGGTTTCTTTTTTTCGACGGCTCAGTTGACTGAGCATCCCGACTGAGCCGTCACTGAGCCGTGACTGAGCCGGCTCACTGAGCGCTCAGTGAGGGCTCACTGAGCGCTCAGTGAGCGCGCCAAATGGCTCAGTGAGCGCTCAGTGAGCGCTCAGTGAGAGCTAATTGGGGGCTCACTCAGGGCTCACTTAACATGCACGGGCACAAATCATCCATCATAAGCACTTACTTGGTCCTTTGTCGCAATGCACGTTCCACAATCCTCCTCACCATGTTCTCCCTCCCCTTCCTCTCCCGCCGGGCACGTGACCAAGTCATGCACCGTCGTTGGAACCTCCTTTGCTTGGTCACGGCCCTACTCTCCACCTCCCAACCTTCCTTGCGGAGGTGGTCATCTAGCGTGTGGTTATCCACCACACACTGCAAGCCGGACCTATCGTTCAGCAAGCTAACCCCCCCACTATTCCTAAGCAACCGTTTCAGTCGCACGTGGCTGCCCTCCAATGCAAAGCAACTAAACCTTGCAATGGTCCCCCACCGTGCAACATACGCATACATGTGGTCAACCCACATGTGCGTCCACAACGTCTTCCCCCATCCCAGGTCAAGGTGCCTTGCCCCCATGGTCCGTTGCCGTTGCAGCAAGGCACGTTGCTCTGCACCACTCAGAAAGTCGGCCTTCCAGGCCACCTCGGCCATGGCCGCAAACGCCTCCCACCACTCCGTGCACACATCAACCCATGGCCTGCCCCCCACTTGATGGTTCCCCATCACCGGTGCAACCAGCTGCAACAGTGGGCCCCACAGCCGGGCCTTGACAAAGTGCGCAGCAGCCCCCAACTCCATGCGCACCTGTCCTTTGGCATTTGCCTTGTCCGCCCCCCACTTTCCAGGCCGCACCGTGCGGGCCACTTTCCGTGCCCCGTTTATAACCCCCTGCACCATGGTGGCCGCACTCTTCCTCGATACCCCGCCATGGGTCACCAGCCCCCGCACAATTCCATTGACCCCCGCAATGGCAACACGCATGACTCCATGCGCACCGAAGTCAGGAATGCGGCGGTCCGCCGGGATGTCACGAAACACCCCGGTCAGCCGTACATGTCCCTTGATTCCTTCCAGGGCAACCTCTTGTCCCCCGAACTTGCGCAAAACCGTTTCACTGTTTGCCCCGCAGCAGTGGCACACCATGGCCCCGGGGCTCTTCTTGGTGAAGCCGTCCCCGCCGGCCAGCATGATGTGGGCCTTGCCATCGGCCCGGACGAAGAATAGGGGGCTGCGTGCCACCCCATCCGCATGCGGCAGTTGCAGGGCCGTAGCAGCGCGGAGCTGCGTATCGAAGTCACACTCCGATTGCATGCCGTACACCGTGGCCCACATCTCGCTACCCTCAAACAGCCACCAGCTAGCAAGCTGTGTGGGCCCACAACCCGGTGCAGCCACTGCACAGTGCACGTAGGCCCGATTCCACCGGTTGGTGCCGTCAACGCCGATGGTCACCCAGGTGTTGCGCTGCGCGCCCGGTTGCAAGGCTTCCGGTGTGCGTACGGCACGCGCTTCATAGAGCAGGGCTAGCCGCTCAGCAATATTGCAGTACGCCCCTTGCATCTCATACTCCCCCTCAAGGATACAAACCCGCCGGCTAGCAGGTTGGCTGAGGTGCTTCAGCCACGGGGCCACGTCGGCCAAGCTAACGGTGCTGTCCAGGTCGGGCAGCAGGTAGGCCATGTCGCGGCGCGACATCTGTGAACTACGCATCCGCCACAGCACGCGCAAGGCCTCCGACTTGATGTCGGGGGTGGTGTCCGTGGGCCGGCTATAGTCCTCAGGGACTAGCAGTATGCTACCATCGGGTTGCAGCTCGGCCCGATATTCCTCACATAGGGAGGCCGCCACCGCGGCCTCCAGATGCTCAATCCGGGTTGCGCGCTGGCGCTGTGTTCCCAACAAGGAAAAGGGCCGCTTGGGTGGCATTTTGTGTAGGACCTGTGGTAGAGGTGTATTGCCACATGCAGTCCCCGTGCTTGCGTCACACTTACCTCTTTTCACATCTCTTTGCTATCCCCCCCACCTGTTTCCCCTTGATTGTTGTCCCTAGCCTTCCCCCCCCTTGCCCCTGCAGGATTCACACTCTTCGTCGGGTTGGGGTAGTGGGGTTGCACCAGGGTGTTTGTCCCACCCCCCCCCCCCCCCGGGGGGATGCCGCCATGGTGTTTGCCCCCCTCTCCCCCCCGGGGATGCCGCCAGCGTGTTTGTCCCGTCGTACCCCCCCCCGAGGATGCCGCCAGGGAGTTTGTCCCATCCTCCCCCCCCCCCCCCCCCCACCCCCCGCAGCGTCTCGCATTGCCCCCTTTGACGCCCCCCTCCGCCCGGTTGCTGCCGTAATATGCGCTGCAGCCCCCCCCCCCCCCCCCCCAGCCCTGGCACACACCTGTTTTCAGTCCCTGGTGGTAGGTGGCACATCCCCCTTGCACCCCCTGCCCACAACCACCTGTTTGTGGCGGCCAACAATTCCATCCACCCGACTGAGAGCCCACTGAGCCGTTTGGCGCGCTCACTGAGCGCTCACTGAGCGCTCACTGAGCCATTTGGCGCGCTCAGTGAGCGCTCACTGAGCGCTCAGTGAGCGCTCACTGAGCGCGCCAAATGGCTCAGTGAGCGCTCAGTGAGCTCAGTGAGCGCTCAGTTAGCTCTCACTGAGCTCTCAGTTACCTCTCAGTCACTGCACACCAAAAGACAGGCAGTACACAGGCACCACACAAGAGGCCAATACTGTTTTCAAATACTGTTTGCGGTCTGTGTGGCCTGTGTGAACAAAGGCAGCACACCCCTGCTCTGGTTCGTGCCCGTAACAGGGCTGAAAGACGTGGCCTCTGGCCTGCATGCAAAATTGAAAGAAAAAAAAAAGGGTCGCAATTAACATACCACAGGGGCCAGAGTCGGCCCTGGTCTTGAACACAGGCCCACAACAGGGCTGAAAGTTGTGGCCACTGGCCTGTGTGAAAAAAGGCAGCACAGCCCTCACTTGTTCGTGCCCATACCAGGGCTGAAAGTTGTGGCCACTGGCCTGTGTGAAAAGAAGCAGCACATCAGAGCTGAAAGTGGTGGCCCCTGGCCGCCTTGGAAAATTTTCAGCTCCGTCAATATTTTTGGAATAACATACAGTTGCAATCGGTACACGGCCACAATCACGGCACGTTTACCTGTGAAACAAAGGCACACAGCAGGGCAGAAAGTGGTGCAGCAAGTGCACAGCACGCTGCAATCTGTGGCCCCAGCCCCCCCAAAAGAAATGTCATGAAGTGCTCAACAACAATATATACCATACATATATACGAACCACGTAGTGGGGGTCCAGCGGCTACCACAGAGCCGCAGTTCCAGGGAGAGAACCCGGACTGCCGAACGCGGACTGCTCTGGCTCCCAGCCAGGCTGCTGAGCAGCCGCCACCACATCCGACCGGTACCGGCGGTCGGCGTTCTGCAGGCGGGTTGACACTTCCGCCTCAACCTTCGGCAGGCTGTCCACGCTCAGGTCCGGCATCGTGGTTGTTCGAGCCAGCCCAGCAATGGTCTGCAGCTGCTGGCACGACGACTTGGCGTCGGCCATCAGCCGCGTGGCCAAGTGGGCGTACTCCAACAGTCCCGATGCCAGGAATTGCATGGACTGCGCGCTGTAGGTGGCGGGGGGTGCAACCGGAACCCCTGACTGGGAGGGGGATGCAGCCCCCGGCCCAGATTCAATGTTCTTCCAGCCCTTGGACCGCTGCAGCACCTCCAGGCGTGCCTCAGTGGCAGCCCCTTGGCGATCAGCGTCCACGAGCTTCGCCTGCAGGTCGTCCCGCTGCCGCTTGACCGTGTCCAGCTCCTCCTTGAGACGGGTGGCTGCTTCCGCTGCCAGACGGGCAGCATCCCGCTCCTGGCGAAACTGGTCACGGTCACGGCATGCCTCCCGGTACACGATCATGGGCACAGTGCCCGGTGACCCAGGCTCACGAAGGGGGCTCCCCAGGGCCGCCTTCTGAGGTGCGGCTGCATTTCCCTTGCCCGCCAGCTTTTTGGGGGGGGCGGGGGGGTTGATGTCCTTGGCGGCCCGTTTTTTTCCTTTTGCGGTCCCACTGCGGGCACTCCGATCACTGCGGCCGCCATCACTCTTCCCCCCATCCGTCACCTCCCCATCACTGACCACCTCTGGGTCAATGACGTCCCCCCCCAGAGCGCTGGCACGGAAGGTGGAGACGTGGCCACGCATGGCGTGCCAAGCCTCCGAGAAAAACCCCTCCCCCTGCACGTCCCATGACAGCACCTGCTTAAAAGCAATTGAGCCAGCGCGCGCCATCAACCCCCCCTCCTCCGACCCCACGGCTAGGTCCAAGCACCAGTGTTTGGACCCCAGCCGGTAGGCAAAACGGGCTACAAAAAATCCCCCCTCCCCTGCCACAAGCCCACAATCCTCAGACAGGGTCACCCTGCACGGCAGGTGCATCTGGGTGACCGTCGTTTGCTGCGCGGCGGTGACCGCGTTGAGGGTGACGCTCCAATACCACCTCTCGGTGGAGTGCCGCGGTACCCCCTTCACGTTCACCGTCCTGTTGAGGAGGTACGCCGGTGCGGGCTGCTTGTTGACCGGGGCAATGTACAGCCCCAAGAAGCCCGCGCGTACATCACTGGCCCGGGGTGGCTGCACCACGGGAAAAGGGACCGGGGACCCGATGGCCAGGTCGGCGAGTGATGGGCCCACCGGCCCCCGAGCCTTGTCAACCGCCGCTGCCATCGCAGGCTCCGCTCCCGATGCCCCATCCTTCATCGCTGACACCAGTTGCAGTTGCCGTCGCGTTGCCAGCGGTGGTCGTGAGGAGCTGCCTTCGGTGGGCGGCGCGAACGTTACCGGGCGCAAAAGTTGACTCTGTGTTTTGCTGCCGTTTGCATCAACCAAAGGCTCGTGCAGGGGGAATTGAGCCTGCAAACGTAGGGGGGGGGGGGGGGGTCCAAAAAAAAAGATGGAAACAGCAGCAAAGCACAGAGTCAACGTTCGCGCCCGGTAACGTTCGCGCCGCCCACCGAAGGTGCCAGGTAACGTTCGCGCCTCCCCCACTGAGAGCTCACTGAGCCGTCAGTGAGAGCTAATTGGGCTCACTGAGCGCTCACTGAGCCATTTGGCGCGCTCACTGAGCGCTCACTGAGCGCTCACTGAGCGCTCAGTGAGCGCGCCAAATGGCGCAGTGAGCGCTCAGTGAGCGCTCAGTGAGCGCGCCAAATGGCTCAGTGAGCGCTCACTGAGCGCACCAGACGGCTCAGTCAGGTCTCAGTTGCACCTCCAGACTGGCAACTGCAACTGGCGGCAGGGTGCTGGAGCCGCCTGAGCACAGCCCCATGCAGGCCACACACAGGGCCCGTACAGGCCCCCATACAGGCCCCGTAAAGGCCAGCAGCAGACTGGCACGGCCTGTGCAGTAGGCCCACGCGCTGGCCAGCCTCTGCACATGTTAAACCCACTCGTGGGGCACCCTGTGCACATGTTAAACCCACTCGTGGGGCACCCTGTGCACATGTTAAGCCCGCTCGTGGGGCACACAGAGAACCCCCTGCCAGCCCACAGCCCCACAGGCCCACAGCCCCAGACCCACCTTTCCAAACACCCTGGTGCACCCCACCACCACCCTGTCGCGCCCCCTACCAATATTCCGCCCAACACCCCGGTGTGAATCCTGCAGGGCAGGGGGAGAAGGGAGTAAGACCTTGCCGCTGCAGATGCAGCGCATCAAAAGCGGGACCTCGGCGCCCGCATCGCTCCGTGTACACCGCTTCTCCGGCCCGCGATGCCACGAGAAGCCGAGCAGCAAAGCCTGCTGTGCGGAGATGGGGCGGGAGCAGGGGGCCCAATACTGCTGCAGCATGGCGGCCTCCCCGGGTCCACTGTTACCCAGGTCGAGCCATGATGGCCCGCTTGTCCACAGAACGTCGCCTTCCTCCACGTACACGTGGCACATAGGGTCGGCGGCGTCCAGGGCAGGCCTGGCCAGCAGCAGCGGGTGGTATGGGCAGCCGGGGCCTGACGCGCCCACGGGGGCCAGCCAGTCGTCCAGCTGCTCAAACCGCGGCAGACCGACCGCGCCCTGCAGTCCCTCGCCGAAGGCGAAGTACTGCCCCCAGTGGCTGATAGCCCTGGGGTTGGGCAGCGGCCCGTCTCCCCGTGGCCGTGAAGCCAGCTCATCCTTGGCCCCTGGCAGAGGGTCAAGGATGAACCGCTCCACGTCCACCCACTTGTGACGCTCGTCGGGGGTGAGGAAGCGGAAGAGAACGACCTGCTTCCCCACCCCCGGCAGCGCGGCGAGACCCCGATGTCTCAGCGTGGAGGCAAAGAGAACCATGTCCCCACGCTGAAACTCGAAGGTCTCGACCCGCAGAGCGTCATGGTCACCCAGGTGGCTGCCCAGGTGCACCTCTAAATGATACTTGTCCGAGAGGACAAGCATCATTGAGAGATGGTCGGGCAGCTCACCCATGATAGGGAGCGTCCCTGGCAACTTATCAATGTCAGTGTGCCAGGTCTGCTCCCTAGCATCTTCCCCGGCGGCAATTGCCGACCACTGCGTTGGGAAGAGACCCCTCATCTCGGGCCAGCGAGCACTGCACTGCTGACTAGCCCGTTGCAAGGGGTCCCTTCCCAACACAGAGATAAGCTTGCCGGGCCGAGTACCCCAGCGCCGTGGCAGTTTGGGATCAGCCAAGCACTCCTCGCGAGAGTGTGCATTGGACAGCAGATCCCAAATTGCATCCGGCTGGGTGCCGCAGGAGTCGACGAGAATGTGGTACCAGTTCTCGCACTCCTTGGCCTCTACCGCCCCCCTAACCACCCGGAGCCCCAAGTCGCACAAGGACTCATCCGACTCAAGGTCATGAGCCGGGAGTTCATGTGAGAACACCGGGGCAGCCAGGGAAATGTAGGGGGGAGGGGAGGCGGCACCGCGGAGGAACACGGGCTCCTTGGTCCTGTACAAGGCTGGGGTGGTGTAGTCGGGCACCACATGGCACCACTCAGGAATGATGGGACAAGCCGAAAGGCTTTCCCACCATTCCCCTGACACCACCCCGACCCCGAAAGGCAGGGGCTCAAGGAGTCCCTTCTTGGGAGCGACGTGGCTCACACCAAGATCTGAAGTCCAACCGTGTTGGAGATCTTTGGTGTCATGAACCCGTGTCCCGAACTCGTGGGGGGTACCGATCAGCTTTCCTGAGGACTGCTGCACCAAATCTTGGACAGCAGCCACAGGAAAGCGGAAGCGTACGGCACGAAGAGCTGGATGCACCTGGCGCAACATTTGGTTGCACCGGTGCATCCAGCTCTTTCCAAGAAGGGTCACATCGGTCACGTTGATGTGGACCACTTCTGGGGAAGGGGCAGGGAGCTGCTGGGCCCACAGCTTCAAGGGCTCTAGGTCCGTCGAAGGCACCCCCGGGTACGCTGCCTCTGTGAAAGCGGTAGGTACCCGGGGGCGACTAAGGAAAGACGCGAGAGCCTTTGAAGCTGCCGGTTCCAGGCCTGGGACAACAATAGACATGGTGTGAAAGAGAGGACCTATGGGAGCGAGAAGGAATGGATGGGTAGGCGGATAGGGGGGCGGAGGAGAGGCGGAAAGGGGGGGGAACCCTCTGAGTGAGCCCCCAATTAGCTCTCACTGAGCGCTCACTGAGCGCTCACTGAGCCATTTGGCGCGCTCAGTGAGCGCTCACTGAGCGCTCACTGAGCGCTCAGTGAGCCGGCTCAGTGACGGCTCAGTGACGGCTCAGTCGGGCGCTCAGTCAACTGAGCCGTCGCCAAAAAAAGTACCCCCCCCCTTGAACCTTGACCAAGTGAGTATCTAAAACTTCTAAAAACATTAAATGCACATTACCTAGCATGCAAAACGCACAACAAACAAGCACAAAGACATCGCAATGCACAACTGAGCCCCAAATGAGCCCCAACTTCACATTTCCACTTAGCCACCAGTGAGCCGCAGGTACATTTTGCATGCTTTGCAGTGTCCTCAGTTGCAGGCAAAATGGTCCAATTGGACAATATGGGGCATGATTTCAGCAAAAAATTTCATAGGTTGTGCGCTTTGTGCAATTAGGGGGTAGCAATTCACCATTTTTTCCACCCCATGAATGGCCTTCATTTCGCAGAACCCCCCCCCCCCCCCCCGGGCAATTAAGGCCTCCTAAGAAGTCGCGTTTGGAGAGTGGTCAGCCCTTCAGTGGTGGGGTACGTGGGTCCAACGAGAAATCCGTGAGCTCCGTCGTGGTTCGGCCGAGAATGGCGCGATACTGGGAACCGTTGACGTGGCTAGAAAGAGGAGAAGGGCAAACTCGGCAGGAGCTAGAGCGTTCAGGTTTGACCCGTAGGCAGTGGAAGATTTGGCTGATGAGGGAGAAGGTATTGCAGATGCAGGAGACCAGTGATTTGGAAATTGGAGGGGTGGTGAAAAGATTGGTGGATCCTAGCCCGAAGGCGATGGAGAATGACCTGGAAGAAGGATTGTTGCTCCTGTTATCGGGAGTCATGGAGGTGGCAGGCTCCTAGGCTGCGGGGGCATTAGCATCTGTGCTGCAGGCCCTGGACGCAATACGAGGAGATGAATGGGAGGAAGAAGATGAGGAGAGCTATTATTCTGATGAAGATGGAGAGGAGGACGTCAACCCCGACCGGCGGGCAAAGGCACTGGAGAGTGTGGAAGCGTACAGCTCAATGAATCGCTGTGGAGCAGAGCGGTGCCGGACGACTTGTTGGACAAATATTGGTTAAAGGAGACGGGGAGGGGGGTTGGGGACAACAAACAGGTGGGAGTGGCTGAGATGCTTGAGAGCCTTGTCGAGGGCGGTTCTTTGCGCCGGGTGTCACAGTCTTTGGGTGTGTCGGGCAAGGCCCTTGTCATTCCGAAGAATAGCGAAAAGTGCAGCTTCATCATGAATAGCATGAAACAAAATGCTTCTGACTGTCGCCCTCCCCCCAAATTTGTGCTGCTCGGCTGGAGGCATTGCGTGACTGTTTGTTGCTGTGGAAGCGCAAAAGAGTTTATATGAATAAGTTTGATGTTTCCAATTGCTATTGGAGCATTTTGATGCCTAAGCGTTGGAGGGATATGTTCCAGGTGTCAGTCTCATTACAGAGTTATGCATGGTCTTCCTTGCCTTTTGGCTGGAAATATTCAGCTGTGATCTGCCAGCGTTTGATGGGAGCCCTGGCGGAAAATTCTGTTTTTGACCTGCAGGTGCTCCCGTTCACTTACCTTGATGATATTTCAGCGGCAAGGGCGCGCAGAGATCTGAAAAGGGCAGTGCGTAGGCTGAGGGGCAGACTGCAGAGGGCCCGTTTTGTGGTCAGCCCGAAGTCCAGCTTGGATCCTACCAGAGTGCTTGAGTTTGTGGGGAAGATTTTCGACACTAAGAGGAGACACATGGAAGATAGGAAGGGTATGGTGACTGCCTTACTGCGGAGCTGGCTCAGGCTGAGGTTGGGGCTTGTGCGCAGAAAGGGCTTTGAGAGGTTTTTGGGGAGGTTGGAGTGGGCTTTGCGGCCGCAGGGAGGACCTGCCCCGTTTATCGGCTGGGGTATGCCTGAGTGGCATTGGCTGTCGTATGGTTCACGGACAGCACTGGATTGTGTCGTGCATGTTTGCAGCTTGTTGGAGTTAGTGTAAAACTAGGGATAGATACTTGAGGTTTGGCCAAAATGGGTGCGAACCGCAAGAGACGCCCAAGTGCCTTCCCCAGCATGTCTATGCACACAAAATGCGGACAAAACCACAAAAGGACCAATACAAAGCAGAGTAAGGGAGGGAGGAATCAATGACAGATTGAGCAGCGAAGCAATGTACGTACGGATGAGCTCACTATACATAGCAATGCTGTTGGGAGCGATGACTCTAACGGGATTGAGTATCTAAGGTTCGAGAACGCGATTGCCCTCCTTTAGACCTGCTGTATGCTATTAAATGTGTTTCTGCCCCTTCGGGGGGGGGGGGGTATGGAAAAAAGTTGGTCCTATATAAAAAGCATTTTTCACCCATGTCACACATAACACATTCACACATAATGTTCCTATTGCATAACATGCCATTGGCATTGGCAATGGTATGCATCCCTCCGGTTGGCTATCAAGGGTACTAGCCCATGTTCAATGTGTGATTTGCGGCATGTAGTTGTCAACGACTATCGGTGGCCGCTTTTCTATAGCATGGTATGCAGCACACATGCCACGATTCAGCAAGAGTGTGCGTTGATGATATTGGTGGTATTTGTGTTTAAGGGCACAAAGGCCCCCGAGAACTCTAGGCTACGCATCGTGTCGTAGCACCCCACCCGGGCCTCTTGTCGGCGGTAAGAGTCCCACGCACAGTGCATGGGGCGAGAACCCGGGCAAGCAACTGGTGGACCCCACGTGGGTACAATCGCATGTCCTAGGCATTCAATAGGTATGCCATGTGAACTATGGACCCCGAGACATCAGTCTTCCCACCCAGCCGTTCCAATTTGCTTGCCGCTAGTGCTTGTAGCTGGACCTCGCGTGGTTCCGATGGCTCGTCCTGGCCATTCAATAGGTGCCCCATGTCTGTTGTGGACCCCACACACCCATTTTTCCAGCTGGCCATTTCACTACATAGCATGCACACGGCACAATCCTAGTGCTAGTATTTGGCACTTGCCCCATAATACCCCACTCATCTAACTTACACAAGGGAGTTCCAACCCGCTTCATACAATGGAGATCCAAGCTAGTTCGCACCATGGTGATCCAACCCGGTTCACGCAATGGATATCTATGCTTGCAAAAGTAAAATGTGAAGCACCCTTCGGCCTTTGGCAATTGAATCCAATGACCATATTGCTCTTCTCGCCACCGGTTGCGGAGCTCAAGCATAAGTAGGTTGTGTACCAATCCCGTGGGATCCCCCCCCCCCCCCCGCACTCAATACCCAAATGAGGTGAAGAACACATAAATATTGCCTACAACATACCGTACACGATGGTCTTTTTGTGTGCATACAATATCAAAAAAATACGTTTCAAAAACTTTGATTTTTGAGTTGGTGGGGCTGAAAAGCGGCATGACCAGGTTGTGTACCATTCTCCCAGGTGACACCCCCCCGCCCCCCGCACCCATTACCCCAATAAGCTGAAAAACACATAAGTGCCACGTAAAACATGCTTTACATAGGCTAGATGGTCCTTTCGTGTGGTCGCGATATCAAAAGAAAAAGTTGCGGAAACCTTCAGTTTTGAGCTGCCCAGGGTGGAAAATTGCATGAGTAGGTTGGTTGTATACCCATCCCTACAGATCCGCACCCAATACCCAAATAAGCCAAAAAATGCACAAATGCCGCCTAAAACATGTTTTGCATAGGTTGGATGGTCGTTTTGTGTGGTCCCGATATGAAGATTATAAGTTTCGGAAAGCTCCACTATTGAGCTGCCAAGGGTGAAAAACTGCATGAGCAAGTTCTGCACCAATCCCTTCAAAGAACCCCCTCCCTCCAAACAAGGTGAAAAACACATAAATGCTGCCTAAAACATACCATGCATAGGTTGGATGGTCATGTTTTGTGCTCATCTTATAAAAGAAAAGTTTCGGACACTTCAATTTTGAGTATCCGGGGTGAAAAACCGCATGAGCACACGTTGTGCACCATTCCCCTCCGAGCGCCCCCCCCCCCCCCGTGCACCTGTTACCCAAATAACATGACAATCACAAAAATACCACCTGTAACATGCCATACATAGGTTGGATGGTCATTTTGTGTGGTCATGATATCAAAAGCACAAGTTTCAGAAACTTCCATCTTTGAGCCGCCCAAGGTGAACTACCACATCATCAAGTTGTGTACCTACCCATGGGAGACCCCCCCCCCAACCCACCCACCCGAACCCATTACCCAGATGAGGTGAAAACCATATAAATGCTGCCTAAACATACCATACATACTTCGGATGGTCATTTTGTGTGGTCAAGATATCAAAAAACAAAGTTGGGGAAACCTTCATTTTTCAAGACGAAATCCGAAAAACCAATGCACGAGAAAAGGCCCGAATACTTGAAGATTGTGAGCCCATATAGTGGCCGGCCATGTCCTTTTCCCCGCACACGACCATCCCGATCGCCCACAAATAAGCGGGTGTGCAGGCCCGTTTGCCATGGTTGAGGAGCCCAATAGATAGTTGGGTCCAACTGCCACCAGTGCCTGCCCATGCATCCCCACGTAGAATGAATGTGAGGGGCTGCGACCAATCGATGGCTTCCACTAGTGGTGGACGGGACTAGAGCTATTGCACCCAAGAGCGTAATGGCCAACTCCGGCCGCTGCGAGGTGCCTCAGCAACGGACACGGGTGGGCCCAACTCGAGGGGCTTGGCCAATTCCTTCCACGTGTCCAAGTACTCACCGCGCGAAGGTATGGGCCGCGGGAACTTGAGGCCGGTGGCGGCCGTGTATGCCGCACCTCTCCGGGTCATGAACTCAGAGATGTGGCGGAAAACCCGTCTTCGGGATGCTGAGCTCCATGAGAAGCCCGATGAAATCCCGCGCGGGAAAGAGGAGGGAGGCATATTGCTTCACCGCCACTATTTGCTTGTCGTGAATGAGGGAGCGGTAACCACCAACCAAGGGCTTGGCCAAGGGGGAGTGAGCCACCCACTCACCGAGGAGTTGGCATACCGAAGGGTCCCGCAAAATCTTGGCGCCACTCAAACGCACAAGTGTCATACTAAGCTCGAGAACAGTATCCCAAGAGAAAGAACTGCAAGAGCTACACAAGACAAAATAGGGTGGTCAGTGGGCCGGGAGGCAGACCCGGCTGAAGGGGGTGTCGGCTGAAGACTCAACCAAAAAGCCATTCAACCCCTCTACGAACACATTGAGCAACATTGTATCGCATAAACCTCACTATAGCCCTAGTACACACGTGCAACAAACTGCGCAAACATGCAAAAATGCTGCAAATCTCGTTTAACACATTAATATTTGTTTGTTTAACATTTAAACCCCTTATATTAAATTTCAAATATCAAACCATATTGACTTTAACGTGGGTTCCAAGGGTGCCTTTTTTTTGTGTAGGAAATCATGAAGCTTTTCGTTTTTCTTTTTTTGGATTTCGAGCCGAAAAAAGTGTGTCTCGGTCCCGACTCAATGGGGTTTGTATGGGGCGGAGTGGGACGACCGATTGTGTATTTTACACACATTTCGGTGGTTTTGCCTATGCTGGCGGTTTTGGCGACCTCGGTAACCACGTGTTGCCCACTCCTAGGGGTGCAACCAAGTATGGGAGGGTTTCATGATGCTTGATAATTTTTCTAATTTCGACTTTTTCCGACACCCTTGTGTTGCCCCTAGTGTGGGCTTGGGCGATCATGTGGTGGCAATACGGGTACTTGAGCACCCATGGGGACCCACGTAGTGGCGACTAGGCCTTTCTACCCCCCCCCCCCCCTTGCCCGCCTGCCCAAAGTTGTTTGTAGGTGGCTCGGTGGCATTTGGTGCGTGCAAAAATTACTCGAGCGGTTTCTATCCTTTGTAGGTCAAAAAGTGGAAAATCTGTAACAAAATTTGACATTCTGAACGTTCACAATGATGAAATGTGCTGTGTACAATGTGTTTTAGACCCTTGTTGCGTGTTTTTTCACCCTATTTTGGGTGGGGGCGGGCGGCGCAGGGGGGGGCGGGGGGTTGGCTCCCAAGGGGGCCACGGTGAAGCCAGCTCGTGCAAGTTTCCGGCTTTGGCAGCCCAAAACTGGAAGTTTTCAGATCTAATATTTTTTTAGTTGTGACCATCCATAATGATCAATTATCCTATTTAAAGCTTGTTTTAGAACCTATTTATGTGCTTTCCACCCCGTGGAGGCTGGTGGTGCTAGAACATCCCGGGGCAACAATATCCGCTGCACCTCGTGCAGCAGCCCCTCGGCCACGTCCAACAACGGGTGTGGGACAGCCTTTGCTGCCATGCCACGCGCCACCTAGAGGCACGGCGCCCCGTCACTTTCGGGAGCCTGGGAGCGGCGCCAATGGCTCCGCATGCCGGGCGGTGATGCAAGTCACCTCCACGGGGTTGGAGAAGTCGTTGCTTTGTGGACTGATGGCCGGGGCCCTCTGGACGGCGGCGTGGGTTTCCGGCCAACGTATGCTAACCCACTCGGCGTGCCCCCACTACGGGGCAACACACCCGGATGAGGTTCACGTCCTCTTGGACTGCTAGGAGTGGGAGCCGGCCTGGGAGACTTGGAGCCTCTCGCCGCGGGAAGCAGTGGCGGCCTTCCCGCAGCTCCGACCGCCTGACTAGTGGCTGGCCTACCGGCGGAAGGCGGAACTCTTCCCGCTCCGGCTCTTGTAGGGAGCGGAGAGGGCACTCTTGGATGAGTTTTTGTACCGCCTATAGGGCATGTACCCGGCGGTCGACGCCCGCATGACGGCGAGCCGAGGTCATGTGGCGGGGCTCGGGGACGCCCTGTTTCCGGACCGGCGATGGCCGCGGCCACACAATCCTTTCCCCTAGCACAGTTTCGTTTACCCCATGCCGGCGCACATTGTCCGCAAACAGCCGCGTCTTCGGCCAGGAAACATGCCGGGCTGGCGGTGGCCCCAGCAGCTTCTCCAGGACGTGGTTTGGTGGGCCCGGGCGCTAGCCTAGGGACCAGGGCTGGTGGAAGTGTGATTGGCCCACCTAGCCCCGGATTACGAGGCCCTTTTTGGGAGGGGGCTCCCGGCCTCCTGAGATCACCGCGTGTAGGACACGCGCCTCCCACTCTTGGAGAGGGCCCACGTCTTACGTGAAGGCGTGAGGCCGGTGGAACGCCGTTCGGCGGCCAAATCCTTGCTGCGGGGTGCCCCCCCGGGGCGTTGTCGGTCCCTCCGGACCCGGGAGTGAATCAGGTGAGTGTCATGGTGTACAACACTGGCAGCTGCAGGCCGAATTTCACTATGATGCAATCAGTGATGACAATTGTCACGTTGACTCCAATTCCAAGGAAGGTACATTTCCCGTCGTGAATTGGTACCCCAGATCAGCCCAATTCGAAAAATGAAGCGAAATTTCGCCACTCCCGCCATTTTGCCCAATTTGCACCATCTGTTTAGCTGCCGATGTACGTTATGTCCAGTGAAGGCCCATTACCTAGTATCTTGTGTCGTGAGGCTGTTCAATGGGTGCTGGAGGTTCTGAAAGTCCCGATGAATCTTACAAACTGGGTGCTGGTGGGGTCTTCCTCTCCAAATCTGGCTGTTCAGCTTCACATTCGTCTCAAGTCGGCAATTTTGGTTGTATTTGGTTTCCTCAAAGCTGCGGTCGATGAACTACCTAAAGGGACTGTTGAGCTCACAACTGGTACTTTAACAAAGGCTGATTGTCTGGCCCCAATCTACTGGGAGTTGATGTTGCCACAACTGGACAAGGGTGTGCCTGTCGAAAGGCCTGGAATGGCTTATGTACCTGACCCTGATGAGCACGACTGCATGGATAGTATGCCGGACGTGGACGCCAAGCCCAAGGGAACCCCAAAGACGAAGGCATCTAAGCCAAAGGCCTAGGAGGGGGCAACCAGTAATCCCCCCGGTGTCGATGCAAGTGGCAGTGCCGAGCCCCAAGCAACGCCTACAAAAAGGGCTCGATCACCCTCTGTTCAGGCTCAAGCGGGGCAAGATGATGAGGAGCAGACACGGCAGTAGAGTCAGCAATTGGTCACGCCACACAAAGGCAATACACTTCCACTGTTTGAGCGGAAAGGACAGTCACCGTCACCAGAGGGATTGGAGAACTTTGCGAATTTGGTGAGTGGTGGGACTGCACCAGCAGCCCAGCCACAGCAGCAAGCTCAAAAAGGAACGCGTTTGGGGAACAAACGACGACGGTGATTTGGTGTTGATTGCTGTGATGAGACGATGGTGACTGCAGAAGCACCATCCTCTAAGCAGTAATGTTGAATTTTAGTTTGTGTCGGACTTTATTTGATTTGTTATTCTGACACACCCTTTGTGGGTGTTGGCACGTGGAATTGCCTTTTGTAGGCAACATTTGGTAATTTCTGTGACGTATGTTCGTGTATTGATTGATTTTAAAGAGTTCCTTATGGTTCGATTCGTATGTCTGTGATATTTTGTATCAATCTTGTACTGTGGCAAGCAGGCAATGCACTGACAGTATTTCATACCTCAATATACTGTATTTTGCCAAATGTGGCGAAATTTCGCGTCTCATTGAGATTTCTTTAAAACGGGGGTCTGTTTCACCATACATCAGTGTAGTGTTTCACATTGTGTCATGTGTACACAACAGAACGCCTTCTGTGGACAATGCAATTTGTCGTTGGGTGCTATTTCTTTGAATTTGAATGCCTGTTTTGCATGCTTTGCAGTGTCCTCAATTGCAGGCAAAATGGTCCAATTGGACAATATGGGGCATGATTTCAGCAAAAAATTTCATAGGTTGTGCGCTTTGTGCAATTAGGGGGTAGTAATTCACCATTTTTTCCACCCCATGAATGGCCTTCATTTCGCAGAACCCCCCCCCCCCCCGGGCAATTAAGGCCTCCTAAGAAGTCGCGTTTGGAGAGTGGTCAGCCCTTCAGTGGTGGGGTACGTGGGTCCAACGAGAAATCCGTGAGCTCGGTCGTGGTTCGGCCGAGAATGGCGCAATACTGGGAACCGTTGACGTGGCCAGAAAGAGGAGAAGGGCAAACTCGGCAGGAGCTGGAGCGTTCATTTTTGACCCGTAGGGAGTGGAAGATTTGGCTGATGAGGGAGAAGGTATTGCAGATGCAGGAGACCAGTGATTTGGAAATTGGAGGGGTGGTGAAGAGATTGGTGGATCCTAGCCCGAAGGCGTTGGAGAATGACGTGGAAGAAGGATTGTTGCTCCTGTTATCGGGTGTCATGGAGGTGGCAGGCTCCCAGGCTGTGGGGGCATTAGCATCTGTGCTGCAGGCCCTGGACGCAATACGAGGAGATGAATGGGAGGATGAAGATGAGGAGAGCTATTATTCTGATGAAGATGGAGAGGAGGACGTCAACCGCGACCGGCGGGCAAAGGCACTGGAGAGTGTGGAAGGGTGGAGCTCAGTGAATCGCTGTGGAGCAGAGCGGTGCCGGACGACTTGTTGGACAAATATTGGTTAAAGGAGACGGGGAGGGGGGTTGGGGACAACAAAGGGGTGGGAGTGGCTGAGATGCTTGAGAGCCTTTTTTGCGGGCGGTTCTTTGCGCCGGGTGTCACAGTCTTTGGGTGTGTCGGGCAAGGCCCTTGTCATTCCGAAGAATAGCGAAAAGTGCAGCTTCATCATGAATTGCATGAAACAAAATGCTTCTGACTGTCGCCCTCCCCCCAAATTTGTGCTGCTCAGCTGGAGGCATTGCGTGACTGTTTGTTGCTGTGGAAGCGCAAAAGAGTTTATATGATTAAGTTTGATGTTTCCAATTGCTATTGGAGCATTTTGATGCCTAAGCGTTGGAGGGATATGTTCCAGGTGTCAGTCTCATGACAGTGTTGTGCATGGTCTTCCTTGCCTTTTGGCTGCAAATATTCAGCTGTGATCTGCCAGCGTTTGATGGGAGCCCTGGCGGAAAATTCTGTTTTTGATCTGCAGGTGCTCCCGTTCTCTTACCTTGATGATATTTTAGCGGCAAGGGCGCGCAGAGATCTGAAAAGGGCAGTGCGTAGGCTGAGGGGCAGACTGCAGAGGGCCCGTTTTGTGGTCAGCCCGAAGTCTAGCTTGGAGGCTACTAGAGTGCTCGATTTTGTGGGGAAGATTTTCGACACTAAGAGGAGACACATGGAAGATAGGAAGGGTATGGTGACTGCCTTACTGCGGAGCTGGCTCAGGCTGAGGTTGGGGCTTGTGCGCAGAAAGGGCTTTGAGAGGTTTTTGCGGAGGTTGGAGTGGGCTTTGCGGCCGCAGGGAGGAACTGCCCCGTTTTTCGGCTGGGGTATGCCTGAGTGGCACTGGCTGTCGTATGGTTCACGGACAGCACTGGATTGTGTCGTGCATGTTTGCAGCTTGTTGGAGTTAGTGTAAAACTAGGGATAGATTCTTGAGGTTTGGCCAAAATGGGTGCGAACCGCAAGAGACGCCCAAGTGCCTTCCCCAGTATGTCTGTGCACACAAAATGCGCACAAAACCACAAAAGGACCAACACAAAGCAGAGTAAGGGAGGGAGGAATCAATGACAGATTGAGCAGTGAAGCAATGTACGTACGGATGAGCTCACTATACATAGCATTGCTGTTGGGAGCGATGACTCTAACGGGATTGAGTATCTAAGGTTCGAGAACGCTATTGCCCTGCTTTAGACCTGCTCTATGCTATTAAATGTGTTTGTGCCCCTTCGGGGGGGGGGGGGGGGGGTTTTGGGGGGTATGGAAAAAAGTTGGTCCTATATAAAAAGCATTTTTCACCCATGTCACACATGACACATTCACACATAATGTTCCCATTGCATAACACGCCATTGGCAATGGTTTGCATCCCTCCGGTTGGCTATCAAGGGTACTAGCCCATGTTCAATGTGTGATTTGCGGCATGTAGTTGTCAACGACTATCGGTGGCCGCTTTTCTATAGCATGGTATGCAGCACACATGCCACGATTGAGCAAGAGTGTGCGTTGCTGATATTGGTGGTATTTGTGTGTAAGGGCACAAAGGCCCCCGAGAACTCTAGGCTACGCATCGTGTCGTAGCACCCCACCCGGGCCTCTTGTCAGCGGTAAGAGTCCCACGCACAGCGCATGGGGCGAGAACCCGGGCAAGCAACTGGTGGACCCCACGTGGGTACAATCGCATGTCCTAGGCATTCAATAGGTATGCCATGTCAACTATGGACCCCACGACGTCAATCTTCCCACCCAGCCGTTCCAATTTGCTTGCCGCTAGTGCTTGTTGCTGGACCTCGCGTGGTTCCGATGGCTCGTCCTGGCCATTCAATAGGTGCCCCATGTCTGTTGTGGACCCCACACACCCATTTTTCCAGCTGGCCATTTCACTACATAGCATGCACACGGCACAATCCTAGTGCTAGTATTTGGCACTTGCCCCATAATACCCTAGTGATCTAACTTACACAAGGGAGTTCCAACCCGGTTCATACAATGGAGATCCAAGCTAGGTCACACCATGGCGATCCAACCCGGTTCACACAATGGATATGCATGCCTGCAAAAGTAAAATGTGAAGCACCCTTCGGCCTTTGACAAGTGAATCCAATGACCATATTGCTCTTCTCGCCACCGGTTGCGGAGCTCAGGCACAAGTAGGTTGTGTACCAATCCCGTGGGACACCCCCCCCCCCCCGCACTCAATACCCAAATGAGGTGAAGAACACATAAATATTGCCTACAACATACCGTACTGGATGGTCTTTTTGTGTGCATACAATATCAAAAAAATACGTTTCAAAAACTTCCATTTTTCAGTTGGTGGGGCTGAAAAGCGGCATGACCAGGTTGTGTACCATTCTCCCAGGTGACCCCCCCCCCCCCCCGGCACCCATTACCCCAATAGGGTGAAAAACACACAAATGCCACGTAAAGCATGCTTTACATAGGCTAGATGGTCTTTTCGTGTGGTTGCGATATCAAAAGAAAAAGTTGCGGAAACCTTCATTTTTGAGCTGCCCAGGGTGGAAAATTGCATGAGTAGGTTGGTTGTATACCCATCCCTACAGATCCGCACCCAATACCCAAATAAGCCGAAAAACGCACAAATGCCGCCTAAAACATGTTTTGCATAGGTTGGATGGTCGTTTTGTGTGGTCCCGATATGAAGATTATAAGTTTCGGAAAGCTCCACTATTAAGCTGCCAAGGGTGAAAAACTGCATGAGCAAGTTCTGTCACTATATGGGCTGACAATCTTCAAGTATTCGGCCCTTTTGTGGTGCATTAGTTTTCGGATTTCGTCTTGAAAAATGGAGGTTTTCACAACTTTGTTTTTTGATATCTTGACCACACAAAATGACCATCCGAAGTATGTATGGTATGTTTAGGCAGCATTTATGTGGTTTTCACCTCATCTGGGTAATGGGTTCGGCTGGGTGGGTTGGGGAGGGGGGTCTCCCATGGGTAGGTACACAACTTGATGATGTAGTATTTCACCTTGGGCGGCTCAAAGATGGAAGTTTCTGAAACTTGTGTTTTAAATATCATGACCACACAAAATGACCATCCAACCTATGTATGGCATGTTACAGGTGGTATTTTTGTGATTGTCATGTTATTTGGGTAACAGGTGCACGGTGGGGGGGGGGGGGGGGCTCCGAGGGGAATGGTGCACAACGTGTGCTCATGCGGTTTTTCACCCCGGATACTCAAAATTGAAGTGTCCGAAACTTTTCTTTTATAAGATGAGCACAAAAAATGACCATCCAACCTATGCATGGTATGTTTTAGGCAGTATTTATGTGTTTGTCACCTTGTTTGGAGGGAGGGGGTGGCCGGCCATGTCCTTTTCCCCGCACACGGCCATCCCGATCGCCCACAAATAAGCTGGTGTGCAGGCCCGTTCGCCATGGTTGAGGAGCCCAATAGATAGTTACCAGTGCCTGGGTATGCATCCCCACGTAGAATGAACGTGAGGGGCTGCGACCAATCGATGGCTTCCACTAGTGGTGGACGGGACTAGAGCTATTGCACCCAAGAGCGTAATGGCCAACTCCGGCCGCTGCGAGGTGCCTCAGCAACGGACACGGGTGGGCCCAACTCGAGGGGCTTGGCCAATTCCTTCCACGTGTCCAAGTACTCACCGCGCGAAGGTATGGGCCGCGGGAACTTGAGGCCGGTGGCGGCCGTGTATGCCGCACCTCTCCGGGTCATGAACTCAGAGATGTGGCGGAATCCCGTCTTCCGGATGCTGAGCTCCATGAGAAGCCCGATGAAATCCCGCGCGGGAAAGAGGAGGGAGGCATATTGCTTCACCGCCACTATTTGCTTGTCGTGAATGAGGGAGCGGTAACCACCAACCGTGGGCTTGGCCAAGGGGGAGTGAGCCACCCACTCACCGAGGAGTTGGCATACCGAAGGGCCCCGCAAAATCTCGGCGCCACTCAAACGCACAAGTGTCATACTAAGCTCGAGAACAGTATCCCGAGAGAAAGAGCTACAAGATCTACACAAGACAAATTAGGGTGGGGAGTGGGCTAGGAGGCAGACCCGGATGAAGGGGGTGTCGGCTGAAGACTCAACCAAAAAGCCATTCAACCCCTCTGCGAACACATTGAGCAACATTGTATCACATAAACCCCACTATAGCCCTAGTACACACGTGCAACAAACTGCGCAAACATGCAAAAACGCTGCAAATCTCGTTTAACACATTGATATTTGTTTGTTTAACATTTAAACTCTTATATTAAATTTCAAATATCAAACCATATTGACTTTAACGTGGGTTCCAAGGGTGCCTTTTTTTTGTGTAGGAAATCATGAAGCTTTTCGTTTTTTTTTTGATTTTGAGCCGAAAAAAGTGTGTCTCGGTCCCGACTCAATGGGGTTTGTATGGGGCGCAGTGGGACGAGCGATTGTGTATTTTACACACATTTCGGTGGTTTTGCCTATGCTGGCGGTTTTGGCGACCTCGGTAACCACGTGTTGCCCACTCCTAGGGGTGCAACCAAGTATGGGAGGGTTTCATGATGCTTGATAATTTTTCTAATTTCGACTTTTTCCGACACCCTTGTGTTGCCCCTAGTGTGGGCTTGGGCGATCATGTGGTGGCAATACGGGTACTTGAGCACCCATGGGGACCCACGTAGTGGCGACTAGGCCTTTGTACCCCCCCCCCCCCCCTTGCCCGCTTGCCCAAAGTTGTTTGTAGGTGGCTCGGTGGCATTTGGTGCGTGCAAAAATTACTCGAGCGGTTTCTATCCTTTGTAGGTCAAAAAGTGGAAAATCTGTAACAAAATTTGACATTCTGAACGTTCACAATGATGAAATGTGCTGTGTACAATGTGTTTTAGACCCGTGTTGCGTATTTTTTCACCCTATTTTGGGTGGGGGCGGGCGGCGCAGGGGGGGGCGGGGGGTTGGCTCCCAAGGGGGCCACGGTGAAGCCAGCCCGTGCAAGTTTCCGGCTTTGGCAGCCCAAAACTGGAAGTTTTCAGATCTAATATTTTTTTAGTTGTGACCATCCATTCCGGCCAAGTCCTTGCCGCGGGGTGCACCCCTGGGGCGTTGTGGCTTCCTCCATACCTTTGGGGGCAGGCGTGTGCGCGGGCCCCCGCGCACGCCCGTTTTTTTGCAGCTCGCCACGAGGTGATGCTGCAGCTGATGCGCGTGGTGAATCACTGCCAGGCCACTTTGGTCCGGTGCCCACAAACGGTGGCGCGCATCCGGCCGTCTCTGGTAGACCACTTCCTCATGGATTACTACCTCCGAACCCACGATGGGGGACCACCGCTCCTGCCGGATGCTAGAAGGCCCCCACGGGCGCCCCCCTCAAGGCTGCCGCTCGCGGTTGTGCAACGCAGCCGCCCTCTGGGAAGGGGTCGTGGCACCCGGTGCGAGCTATGCATGGCGCACCGGGCACCCTCGTGCGCCCTGTGCAAACGTGTGGGGTGGGGCATCGGCTGTTGCTGCCATGCGCTCCTAGAGGGACACTGCGGCCCCGTGGCGGGCCCCGGGATGCCCGCCCGCCCGACCAAGGGTCGCGGTTGGCTGCCAGCTCCGCGTTCCACATGTGCGACACGCGGGAGTAGCGGCGCTATCCGCCTAGCTGTGCAGGCCGCGCCCCGCCCCCCAGTTACTCCGGGACACATGGCGCCCGGCGACGCGCCTATGCGCGGCGCCTCCCAAGACATTGCCCCCCCTCTCCCCCCGCTGGCGTTGGGGCCCGAAGGGTCTAGACCCCCGAAGGAGCCGAATCCTGACCTCCCGCCTAACTAGGGATGGACTGCGAGTGTGGGCTTAGGATTGTCATGCCGGGGAGGGGGACAGACCCGCTCCCCCCCCTGTCCCCCCTACTGACCACAGGCCAGTGCCTAAGGGCACGCATTCTTCTACCAACCGGCCCCAAGTGCATCTTGCACCGCAAAGCTCCCCGCCGTCGACAGCTCTCCGCTCCGTGGGGCAGCTGCCTTCCACTGGCTGTGTCCCTGGTGATGCCCCCGGTGTTTTTGGCCGCATCTTAGCGGCCCTGAGTCTTAGACTGCGCAAGTTGCCCACCCTAGTAAATTGGCGCAAAACACCCAAAATTGGCCATTTTGGCCCGCATGAAATATCAAGGCCCCTTTTTAAGGTCTTCAGCAATGTACCTCATTTTGACCACTTGAAAACATTTTTTTCGCGGTGCGCTACCTCTCCGTACAATACCACCTGTTTGCGTGGGGTCATTTTTTTGGTTGCAGAAATTCCACCCCTATCAAACCCACTTTTGGGCGTGTCGGTGTCTGGTTCTAGACAAACTAAAGAATTTACCCGCTTCCACGTGCGGTCTTTTGGGTTCCCCATCACCAGTGTCAAAAGTCATATTTCAAACCCCTCAATACAGCAGAGGTGTCTGGTTCAAGACACTTTAGTCTTATTTCTTCATTTGCAACACTCATTTTATTGGTTGGTGTCTGGTTCCAGACACTCTCCACCAATTCTCTGGTCACTGGGCAAGGATCTTCTTTTGCCGTCGACTGTTTTTTTTAGTTTGGTTTCGTCCCTTTGTTGATCAGCCAAGTGCCGAGTGCTGCAACAGATCTCTTTGGTGTGCTTTGTGATTTCTTACGAGGAGCTAAGTATGGTACCCCGATGGACTTGATGGTTGCCACAGTGCGGGACGAGTAGGCTTGGGCAGTAATGCTCGTGGTGTTGTGTGCACAAATGAGGGCCAACCGACGAATACGACGTGGCATGACCACATTGGTTGCGGCCTATCGACATTCGCCGTTGCCAAGGTGGTATGGATTGTTTGCACGCCAGGTGCATACAATGTGGCTGTTGTACAAGAAGATGGCGTTGCCAAAGGAGAAAACCGTCGGTCCTCACATAGCAGCATCAAGGGGGATGAGGAGGTTGTTGTCACATGCGGGTCTTGCTGCTGACCGGTTACCGCCTTTGGCGCCACATGCCCATGCCAGAATAAATGCTCTGTGGAGATCACTGGAAGGGAAGCAGGCTATGGTGGCGTATGACAACCGGTGTCGAAGATGGTATTGCAGTGCTCCTGCATGACCCGATTGCTGTCCAAATGTCACTATTATGTCAGTACTCCATATAGCTGCAATTGCCATATACTCGAGATCCCCCACACTTCATGATCTTCTCAAACGCATCCCAGAGGCTGCACACGCAATAGTATCTACTTATTGGGAGTTCCCAGGAGCAGTGGCACCTTTGAGGCAAGATCCATCAGAGGCACAACACATACGGTTCCCCCTGGATGTGCACCGCGACAACGTTCATTAATTGCAGTGGTAGCCCCTTGCGTTGGCTGATTTGGTCTCAAGGTCAAATGAGGACTTGCCTCACATTATGGGACAGCGCCTGGCCATGCAAGTTCACACCCGCCAGGTACTGTCGGACATACAACCCATTCAACTTGGCAGAGCACTATGCAACTGTACCCATGCTCTACGGGTGCAGTACACTTTTAAGTATGTGTGTACCATGATCCACCGCAAATTCTTCCCCATATTAGGGTACCTTGGGCAACGAACTCCCCTAGTGTACGAGGAAATCATGTGCCACCCGAAGTTACTGTACATTGAGAAGCAGTCTTGTGCCCTAACGTTTGCAACACCCAATGTGTCGGAGCATATTGCACACAAAGAGGCATCAATTATGTCTTTCCCGAAGGCAGCTCGCAAGGTACCACTGGCTTGGTTGTCTGGATTGAAGGACCTTTTGGAGTTCTACAATCCGGCTGCGTTCCTCTTGGGTAACCTAGCCCGTGACTGCAATTGGGATGGTCGCCCCGCAGGTGCTGGCTGTAGAGCACAGAAAGTACTGGAGTTGAGCTTCTTATTGATTGTGGCATTGACCATCAACACTGAGTGGAATGTGCCCTACGTACGTACAATGTGTGTCGCCCTGTTGTTGTGGTTGCCATGCAATGATGCCGTTCGGGGTTGTTGTTGCGCCGAAGAGGCACTGGAGGGCATATTCGGTCGTCTCGGACCCAGGTACCGGGTATATCCACAAATGAAGACCTTCGACCAGACCTTCCTCGTACTTGAGCATGCCAATGCCAAAGCTTGGACAAGACAAGACAAGACAAGACACGGGGGCAGAGCTGCTGCGGGTTGGTCGCCCTTATCTGAGCTTGGTTGCGCACTTTTTTGTTGCCTTTCACGGTGAACCGCATGGTGCATGTTGAATGGAATAGTGGGAAAAAGGCCGCGTTCACCGCCGTTCTCGACGACCTCAAGTTTCCAACCTGACCGCCAGACAACGGTTGGGAGGCTCTGTACCAGAGACTCCTTACGGGATCCTATCCACACTGACGCGCTACGCGCACTCCGACGGATGAGGTCATGCAGTTGTTGACAACAATAGTACGAGGGCGAAACCGCCGCGATCATGCTAGCAGAGATGCACAAGTTCAGCGGGTTACGGGATGCAGCAATCGCAGTGGAGAACAATGGCGATGAGGCATTGGACGCAGTTGTTGTCTCGGAATCAAGTTCACACCAGCCCGTGGCAGAGTTGATAGTGGATGTGGCTGCTCACGATGATGGACCAACACGTGTTGTTTTACTTCAAGAAATGGAGGAGTATTAGGTCGTCAGTGTTGATGACACCGCCTCCAGGTGCTAATCTCCCACCAACACCATCTTCGTACGATGAAGACGTGTGTCTGGAAACACACACGTTGCAGGAATTGGATGCTGCCATACTGGGCTCCCACAACAGCCTAGGTTGGAGCATCCCAACACGGGTGTGTTCCAAGTCTAACGATGGCGTGCGCGCATACGTGCGGTACTAGAGCAACCGAACCCCCCCCCCCCCGGTCAACAATTTGCCCCTGCTGAGGAGTGCCACCTCTATGTGTGCAAGAATGTTGAATATGAGTGTGCCGTCACATTCACAATTGTAGACGTTGTGTGTGGAAACATACATGATCCTTTGGTACCTTTGTCATACGAGCCTATTCGGACATGAGTGTCTGGAACCAGACATGCATTGGTTTTACACCCAATTCAGAACCAGAACACCACGGATTTGCAGAACCACATAACCTGGAGCCTATGCCCCCCTTGGCCCCCCATTGCTTTGATGTGCATGTTTGGAAACGTACTTTCAAGGTTTATGCAAGAAGGAGAATATTGCTGTGGTTTGCAAGGATGGTAGATTCTTTTAGCCATAACAAGTGCGCTGGCAGCTCGTTATGAGGATTTGTGCCGCAGAATGGTACGTAAAATTAAGGCAAGCAATTGTGCGATGCATTAATGAGGCCGTGAAAGATTGAGAGTGCCATCAAACCTAACTGAACCACCCACAAGAGGAAGTAAGATTGGCCCTGAAAGCGTGACATTCGAAGGAAACACTAAATAGGATCTAGTGCTTTTTTTTTTTTGCTTTGCGCCCAATTTGCTTCATCATGTCTGACACCTGGGCAGTGGCTAGTCCGCCCACCCTAGACCCGTCAATTAGTATGCACTCCCGGTTCAGTGTTGCTGATGACGAAGCACCCAAGCAGAAGCGGAAGCGCAATGATCCAGCACAGGCCAAGGATGGTCAGCTCAAAATAGGGGACTATATAGAAGACCAAGAGGTAATCTTGCCACTCAGCAAACTCCAATGGGACAACAAAAGAGAGCACGCGCAAATGTGGTTGCTGGATGAGAATGAAGTCAAGGACAAAATTAGTGAACTACCCCGCAATTTACCGGGAGTAGCAAAAATTGGGATCATTATCTAGTGTCACGCAGCGGGACAGTGCTGAATAATATCTGAGCAGCACATCGCCGAAGCTTGTTGTCGAGTCTCAAAGGAGTATATCAATGCCATTCCGAGCTGCCATCCTAGGCAGTGCAATTCCTCGTCCACGTCGAACACAAACACGTCACGCTACACGTACGAGAATCCATTGCGGGCGTGTGTCCAGTATCTAGGCAGTGGCAATGGCTGCTGATGTGTCCAACAATACAATGCTCAAACACGTTTTTGTAACCCGTGCCGGCTCATCACTCGTCACCGTCCTTGTAGATCCTAGTAGTGCAACACTCAATATTTGCCTGTGCAGATTCCACGGTATTTTACCTTCTCTAGTGGACCAGTTGTGCCCGGAGATTGTTGGTTTTATCCTACACCACCTGGCAGATGCAATACCCACGGAGCCAAGCACCCTATGGTTCCTCGTTATCAGTAGTTGTGTGCAGCTGGCTTGCAGTGTGGCAATGTGAATGCCTGTGCCTATCATTGTTGTCTTGGTGTTGCCGACTCAGCAAGAGTCAATGGCACACGTTGGTGCCCAAGTTTGGAGCACTTTGAGGATCAATGATGGGTTGAACCCGATTTCACGGGTGTTTGACAATTTCGGGAATGGGTATCCTGTGGACTGTACTTATGCGCTTGAGAAGGCACAGGCGGAGCAAGAGTCCAATGACGACGTGGAATTGGTTGGTTCTACTCCTAAGGATGTTGTGTACCGTACCCCAAAGCCGGCATGAATCCCTCGCAAAAAAGGTGGGAGTACCTCAAGGGAGATACAGCCAAGGCCTCCCACTCCCTGTCCAAAGGCAAAGTCAACAAAAACGCTAAGCCAACAGCTCGTGCGGACACCGCCTGTATGCCTTTTTTCCACATTTTTGTTCTATTCAGGCCATCCCTAATGCCGAAGTGTCACTTGTTGGTGACATTATAGCGGGTATTGCGCATCTCGCTGCGCAGTGCACCAATTTATGCACTTTTTCTTCGGCTCGCGTTTGGAACCACACAAAGTGCTCCATGTCATGCCATCCAGCACACGTTTTGCTTATATGTGTTTGGTTTCGGACAAACCTTCATACTGCAATGTCTGTGGAACACATTTTCAAAGACAACTTGCAAATCAACGTGCAATGACTTTTTTGTCCCGTGCGCTGCGAGATGTGAGATGCAACACACATACATTTGTTAGACGTGGGGGGGGGGGGGCAGCTTAGAATTCGACCATTAGGCATATTCCATAGTTTTCGGCATCAATTTTGTGTTGCTTTTCACATGCCCGAAACACATTTGAAGGGTGGCAACAATCACCCGAATTGTGCGCGCACTTTGCTACAGTGAATCTCCACTGCCCTCATACCACATTTTTAGTACCATTTTTTGGTGACATTTTTGAAGGGGGTTTGTTTTGGGCGGCCGGGGGGGAGGTAGCTTGCGCCGTCTAACTGAGTGGCCGCGCCTTGCGGCTGCGGCGCCCCCCCCCCCCCCCCCCCCGGGCCGCAAGCGAACACCGGCGCCGGTCCCTACAGGGGTACCCGCCATGTTCCACTTAGCCATCCGTGCCGTGTCCGTAGACGCGATGGGAGAGCCATGTGACCCATTAGCATATGCGCCTTCCGCGCCTCCGCCATAGCAATCCACGTCATCACTGCTGCAGCAGCGGCGGCACGGAAGGGCAAAGATGGAACGGACCAAGTCCCCTCTAGCTTGTTCCTCCTTGCTGCTGTGCAGGCTCCAGCGAGGGGCATGTACGGGAGGACACGTGCGCGTGAACTCGACTCGCCCCACCTCCCTACCCCTCGACCTCGGTAAATGTACATATACCAGCGGACGCTAAGCGACGAATGCCCTATTCATGTGCTTTTCACTCCTCTTGTTGTGAACGTGCACGTGGTGAGCCTGCTAGCTGAGCTACAACTTTCTCGTCTCTTGTTTCAACGCTTCTGTATCTTCTTTTTTCTTCGCCTGCGCGCCTCGAGCACGATGAGCAACCCCGGGATGGTGGCCACATAGTTGGCTAACCTCCTACAACGCCCTTCGGTCCTTATGGCCATAGGTGTGGTGCTGGCTCCTTTCCTTGAGGGCAGTCAACTCGCGAGCATCGACGAGGGGGCGGCGCGCAACCGCTCCCGTTCCAAGGGGAGAAAAGGGGGCCGCGGGCCCGCCCAACCCCCCCCCCTCCTACCGCTAAGCAAGCGATGGTCGCTTTACCATAGCGCCAAGTTGCGTTCCTCGAGGGCGCTATTAAGAGGCTCCGCCGCATGGTCGCGGAAAAGCGTGGCGAACGAGCCCCGGCTTTAGGACACGGCTGCCCTAGCGGCGCCGGCCACAGCGACCACGGCGACGACGGCCGCTGTCGCAAAGAAAGCGGCCCCCAAGAATCCACAACAAGCCCCGGTGCCCGGATCGAGCACGTTCCGGGCTTCGTCCGGCTGGCACTTGGCGGGAGGAGGCCCCAGCCGCCGCACCCGGAACGCTCAGCTGTAGCAACCCTCGGCGCCACCCGAGCCCCCCCCCCCCCCGCGCGGTCTCCCTACATTCGGAAGTGGAAAGGGAGCGGTTAGCGGAGCCTGGAGCACCGCAATGGATGCATCTGCCAGTCGGAACTCCTCCCTGTCCATCCCTTCGCTTCCTCGCACCCCGCCTGGGCACACCAACACATCAAAGTAGCCGAGGGCAACATCGCCCACTGGGGACTGGGGGGCGTCGAGGAGCCCCCCCCCCCCCCCCCAGACGAGCCTAGGTGGCATGAGCAATGCCTCGGCGACACGGTCCGTGACTCGGGGTTCCTGCCCGGGCGCGGTGTGGTTGGTGGCGGCCCCTTGCCGCGCCAAGGCCCCCCCCCCGCCAGTATGGCCGATAGCGGCTCCCCTCGGGGCCGTGTTGACCTCGACGACGGCGGTTCACCCGCACCGCTCTTACCACGGCAAAACTCGTGACACGATCCGGGAGTGGGGCAACACCCTGGTCACCCATGGGCGCCACCTGGTTGAGTGGAGGCAACCCTCCCAGGAGGTACCCCTGGCCGTGGAGGCCACGACGGCCTCCACGGCAAGGAGGTCGCTGTGGACCTGCTCAGAGACGTGGCGCCGCTGGAGTTGTGCGCCAGCGACAAAGGCCGGGGCGTCCACTTCCGCCCATGGATCGTCACGTGCTCCGCTTGGTACAAGCAGCCACCAGAGCATAGCGGGCCCTCCGCGGAGGTTCGGAAGACGTTGGCCGAGGATCAGGAGCTCCAAACGTTCTTTGCAAGGCTAGTGGACTGGGGCGTGACTGGCATTGTGGAGGTGTGCCTTTGGGGGACCAACCCGGCGAGCCCCGCCGTTGTGGTGGACATCGCCAACGTGCTAGACGTGCCGGCCCCGTCCCAGACCGCCTCAGTTCGAGTCCAGGGCTACCTGGCACAACTGGGTCTGGCGACACGCGATTACGCGAAGCTCCGACGCTACGCCAAGGAGGCCTTTCGTTGGTAGGTGAACATGCGCGTCTACCGCTGCACCCAGCTGGCCCGCAGCACCCTCGCCGGCCGGTCTTTGACCTGGAGCTGGAAAGGGGTGCTCGAGGACGGGCACGTTGTGTGGCTGGGCGCCCCCGACACCCGCCTCCCTTATCGCCTCTGGGAGTGGACAACTCGCAAGTCCCGCCGGAGGCAGTACCAACCGGGGGGCCGAGCGCCCGAATGATGCGCCCGGAGGGGTTTGGGTTCGGGGCGGGGGGGGGGGGGGGGCAGCCCGCAACGGCGCTGGAGGCCCGAGACCACACGGGTGACTTGGCCATGGCCGACGCGGAGTCGGCAGCGATTGACATGCATGAGCATGCCAAGGACATCATTTAAGGTTCTTAGTCCACCACGTTCTGACCCTCTGTCTGTGGATGGAAGCCTGCCCTCAGTGGCTGGCGCCGCCGCCGCCGCCGCCGGAGGGAATGGGGAGAGGGGGCGTGCAGGAAGCCCCAGTGGCTCGATCTTGGCTGGTCACGCCCGGAGCTGGTGGTGGTAGTAATCGCGGCGGTTCCTACCCCGGCGGCCTTCCCCCTTGGGCGGCTCAGCGACCGGACCCTTTCCTCGGAAGTAGGGTCCTCATGTGCCCACAGCCCACAAGCGCGCGCCGGGGCAAGGTGATGGCCCTAAGCCCATTGTTGGGGGGTTAGGCTTGGGCGGTGGTAGGGCGCCCCATTGTAGCGTGGGGCGTTGGCGGGGCGGCAGGGGATCCAGCTGCCGCTGCACTACGACCGTCCCCCGCGCCGGGTGTGACCCGGACTGAGTCATGGGGCTCTTCGCCCCCCTCCCCCCCTTTGGGTGGGACTACAATGGAGGACCCGGAGAGTAGGGCGCGCCACTTGATGAGGGAGCTGCTAGGCGAAGACGCGAGGCGGTCGGGCTCAACCCCTTCCTCCCCCTCGCCGCCCTCCCCCCCGCGCACCCCCCGCAGTGGCCTCCTTGCAGCCCGCCGGCGCTTTCTTTTGCTCATGGCACGGGGACCACGTCGCCACTGCGACCGGCGGCAAGGCCGAAGGCGAATAGCGGGCGCCAAGCCCCTTCCCACCCCCACTCCCCTAGCACCGGCTACGGCACCATGGCCTCGTGCTGCTGCAGTGATGGTACGGCCAGGCTGCCCGGTTGTTCTGCATCCCCCACCATCGGCGAGGGTGGGCTAGCACCGCCTTTGTCCTCCCGTCCCTCGAAGGGTTGTGCCCTGACTTCCTACGCCTCCGGGACCTCCTCGCCGGGTCGTGGAACGGGTGGTGGCACACCCACCACCAACGCGCGGACGGCCCCGTCTAGCTTTCCACTGACTTTCTGCTGACGAGGGCCCCTCTAGCCCTCAGTTCTTGACCAAGTGTGCCACCATCTCCCACGCGCTGCAATGGAGGTACCCCAATATGCTCTTTGCGTGTGCCTCCCGCCTTGAAGACCCAAGCGCCGGAATTTTCTACATGTGGCGTTGGTACCTGGTGCCGCTGTGGCAGAAGCAGACCGGCGTGCCGATGTGGCGGCCGACCTGCCATGGCGGGAGGGTGGAGCGTTGGGACCCTCCCAGTTGCTAGCACCTCCGCCCTCGCCGCCACCTCACCCTCTTCCAAGGAGATCCAGACGGCCGCCGGCAGGCCCCACGCCGTGGTGCTGGACTGCTGGGGCCGGGTGTGGGACAAAGACCCCGCCCGCCACCCCCCAGCCCCCCACCGACTCCGAAATCTCGGCGACTTGGCGGGAGGGGGCGGCCGAGGTGCACTCCCTCCTCCCCCGGGTCATCGACGTCTGTTGGAGCACGCTGCTGCACCCAGGCGAGGTGTGGGCCACCGCTCGCTGGCCGGACGTCGTCCGCCGCGTCCCCCCCGGCCTCCACCAGGACCTCCTCTATCAGGCGGCCCGCGCGGCCGATCACCTTGATGAGGGTTGGGAGCACCGTCCCCTCCGGCTTAGCTCAGCCCCTCGACCGCCGCCTTCTCCCACGCCCCCCCCTCCCCTTCACCGCCTCGCACTCGCAGTGTGGGCCGTTGACCTTCGCCGCCTCATTCGCCATGGTGCTGCGGGCCGCTACGGCCCGGGAGCTGCATCTGACCCGCACGCATGCAATGCTGCCCCTGCTCCGCCCCTTGGTTTTCTACCCTCTGACCGCCGGTAGTGGCATCCAAGGGCTGGGCCAAGGACCCCCCCCCTTGTGATAATGACTACGCCCCCCGCCCCCGCCCCCCTTGAGAGGGTGGGACGGAGCCCCTCCCGACCCCCCCCTCCTGCTACTACGATGCGGTGACGTGCACCCCCACCCGGGGCCCGGTGCACCCCCAACGTCGGGTCTTCGCGCATGCACTGGCACAAGGTTGCCAAGTGGCAGGTGGACGTGGCCCTCCTCTCCAAGACCCGCCTACCGGCAGTCGCCGAGCAAGTGAAGCGCGCTCAGGCAAAGGCGTCGGGGTGGTCGGCCTTCTGGGGTGCTCCCTTGAAATCTAGGGGGGGGGGGTCTGGGGCGCGTTGGCCATAGGGGGTGGGCGTCCTTATATTCCAAGGCACCCCGGCGTCACAGGTACTCCCGCCCAAGCGGGTGCCCCAAGGCGAAGCGGACTCGCTGGCCCAGGCCTTTTGGTACTCCACTTGGTGCTGCCATGTATTGGTGGGCCTTGGACGGTGGTCGGAGTCCCTGCACGGCCAGGCGGCCTACGGCGTCTCCTCACACCTGACCCTCAATTGGGCTTTCTGGGACCAGGACACCCAGCACGTGGCAGACGCGGAGCTGCCCCTCAGCTGCTGGGAGGGGACCTCAACTTTTACCTTGACCTCCTGTTGTGGTGCCCGCCATGCATCGTGGCGGCCCTCATTCTGCGCCGAGTGGACGTCCGCCACCGCGTGGGCCCCCCGCTGCTCAGACCAAGGACCGCAGGGCACGCGCCCCTCTCGCATCGATGGGCTGCTGGTCACCACACGGTCGGCGGCGCTACTTCGCGCGGCGAGGTGCTCCCGCGCGGAGCCATACTAGGCCACACCCCGGTTTGCTTCGACCTACACCTCAGGGGGGCCTGACAGCATGTGGTGAAGTTCGTTCCCTCCAAGCCAGTTGTGCTGCCGCCGCGGAGGAGCAGGAACGACTCGTCCTGGTGGATCGCCTCCTTGACACTCTGGAGGCTGGTTGGTGAGCAGCCTTGTCCACAGGTGATGTGGCCCAGGCATGAACCTCGGTGGCGAAGGAGACCCTCCTCGCCCTCTCCTGCCCCGAAGTCACGCCGCACAGGTTGCCGGCGGGGGCTGCCATACCGCTGGCCCTGCGGAACTTGCCCCGGGGCAGCGGGGTTGACTAGTTGGTCCGCAAGGTACGCCCGTGCCCAAAGCAGCCGACAGACACCTGGAGACCGCATGATGCGCCGGCCAGTTTCAAGCCTTTGTACTCCGGGCCCGGTGCACGGAGCCTGTCGAGGCGGCACCGGACTGCGGTCTGCACCAGCTGAAACGTGCGCACTAGGGCACCCACGCCGCGCGCCAGCCGCTCCAGCCAGCGGAGCACTTTCCAGAAGCGCCCATGGGCCGCCTAGATCACGCTGCAACCGTTGTGCCGCCTCCGGGCAACGCTGGCGGGCATGGGGGGCCTGCGCCCCGGGCCGAGGACAAGCAGCGCCCGCGGGAGTGGCGCACCTCTGCTCGTACCAAGGACCATGGGGCACGCGTCCCGATTGCATCGATGGCCCTTGGTACAGGGATGGGGAAAATTGGCTTGCGCCCCGGGGGGGGTCACGGCTGTCGCCTGAAGGAGGGTGGGGGGTTTGGGAAATGGACACCTGTGACAGGACCTATGTATGGTCCTCATTGTCAGGCTTTTTTTTTACTATGCTATGCACTCCCTGATATTTGGATACGGGCAGATCATGATTTAGCTTAGCTGGTAGTAGGCCTAGACTCCATTTCCAGAGGTCCTGGGTTCAAACCCAGCTGCATGTAATGTTTTTCCCTTTGCTTTTTTGGTCTTTTTTATGTCTTCATGTTTGCATGTTTGCATGTGCATGCCCCCCCCAAGACAGTTTTCTACAGGTCCCCCCATCAGGGGGGACCCTTTCAGTCAGTCACAGGCACACATACCCCTTAAACCCCTCCCCCCTGCTCTCGACCCCTTCCCCGAAGCAACCAGCCCTGACAAGGAAACAATCCTCTGATGTGTCTTCCTTGATATCTGCATCAGACTAATTTGCCAACGGGAGGCCATGGTGGGGCGTTGCACCCCCCCCCCCCCCCTGTGCTATGGTATGCAACCGGAATAGACCAGACATAAATACCACCACCGTTGGGGGTAGGGGGGGCACTGGGGGGCTGTGTATACCGGTTGTCATTGCCCCGCCACGGCGGGCCAGAAGGGGGGGGGGGGTTCGGGAAATGGACATCCGTGACCCCCCGTGGGCGCAAGCCAATTTTCCCCCACCCACACGCTAGAATATCCAATCTCGTTCTAGCCTAGAACGCGCTAGAGCGGCTAGAACGAAAAAAAGAGGGGGGTACGCCGACCCATGGGCATAGGGGGGCGGGGGTATGAAGGATGCAAATTGGACCCCTATTACCATACTTAGGGGTCCATACGTTGTTTTTCAGAAAAACACATTTTTGACATGAAATTCAACAAGTACAAAAAACCGTTCTAGGACCGTTCTAGCGGCGCCCGGCTAGAGCAGTCCTAGAACGCTTCGCTAGAACGACGCTGGAATAAAACCATGCACACACATTTGGCAAGTAAAACACACCAATGTGGGAAGGGGGGGGATTCCATGACACATAGACACATGGAAACCATCACATTTGGAACATGTCTAGTCATATGTGCGCGCACACACACACACACGCGCGCGCACACACGCGGTATGCTGTACTGTGCAATGGCGTGGTGTGTTGTACTGTGTGGGGGGGTAGTGTGTTGTGGTCACATGACGTGCCCTGTGGTGTGCTGTGTTTTCATGTGGTGTGGTTGGTGGGGTTGGTTGAATAGAGCGTCGCTAGATCACCGCTAGAACGGTTCCCTAGAACGCCGCTAGAACAAAAATCTTAGTTGCTCCTCAGCCCCCCCCCCCTCCCCACCTTCCCTTGGAATGGCAGTGAATACAGGTGTACTGAGAGATGTGACATCACAGAGCATACAACAGAATGCCACAGCACACACCACGGGGTGCACACACCACATAGCACGCCGCAACCGGCTAAACACCCAACAAATAACCGAAGCTGCCAAACAACCCCACTTGCCAAGCAACCAACACACCATTCAACCAACCCCACCGACCACACCACATCAAAACACAACACACCACAGGGCACGTCATGTGACCACAACACACTACCCCCCCACACAGTACAACACACCACAGCCAATCACACACTGCAGCAGACCGCAGGTCAGCACACCACACCACACCACACCACACCACATGACACGAGGCCGCACCACATGACACCCTACCACACGACATGACACTGCAACACACCACAACGCAACCCATCAGACCACAACGCAAAACACCACGACACTGCACAGTACAACACACCACAACAGATCACACACCACAACAGACTGCAACACAGCACACCACGCCACTTTACACCTTACGAGACCACAACACACCACAACATTGCACAGCATTGCATGGCATACCTGCAATTTCAAAATTGCATTTCCTCATCAACATCAATAAACTCCAACAAAAAACTCCTGTGAAGCGAAGAACAATACACCCTCCCGCACCCCTGAGTCCAACCCCCCCCCCCCCAAGGTAGCTCTCAAGCCCCCCCCCCTGAAAAATGTGTGACAAAAGCAAAGCCCCCCCCCCCACTAAGGGCTTGAAGGGAGGGCACCCCCACTGTGCCCGTGCCTGCGTCAAAGTGTGTGTGTGCATGTGTGTACGTGTGTGTGAGGGTGTGTGTGTGTGTGTGATAATTTGTTTTTGGTGGGTGTTCTACCCAGGCTATGATATCGTTCTAGTATTGATCTAATCTAGGCTAGAACGATCTAGCTAGAGTGGTCTAGGCTAGATCAAGATTGGGTCTTCTATTGTGTACCAAGGGGGGCTGTTGGTCAACACACGGTTGGCGGCGCTACTCCGCGCGGCGAGGTGCTCCCGCGCGGAGCCATAGTGGGCCACACCCCACTTCGCTTCGACCTGCACCTAAGGGGCGCCTGACAGCACGTGGTGAAGTTCGTTCGCTCCAAGCCATTTGTGCTGCCGCCGAAGGAGGAGCAGGAACGACTCGTCCTGGTGGATCGCCTCCTTGACACTCCCCTCTACCCTCCCAAGTCTTCGTTTGGGCGCTCCATATCCCCTCATTTAACATGGAGCCCACTTGGGGGCATGTGGACACCCCGATCACCCGTCGCGTCCACGGTTGATCCCCCGCGAGGATCACCTTTGCCTACTCCTTGGATGCCCCCCATTGGACCAGCCCCGTGTTGATGATATCTTGAATCAACTAAACACGAGACATGGGGGGTGGTTAATTTGGTTGTAGTCTAGTCCAATCTAGCGTCTAGCGAGCGGTGTTTGAGGCCGACTAGATCAAAACTAGAACGAGCGAAAGGCACTAGGTGAGAGGAGTACCTCCCAATTGCTCTTCCACAACGTCCCAAGGGTGTCCATGGCCTTGTCACTGCAATTGGCCATGCTCAACACCCAAAGGCCCGCCGGGGAGCGGGCCAAGCGCTCGAAGTTGGCCAAGGAAATGGTGAGTTGGGTCCAATTGCCCCTGGCCACGGGGTAGGCATCTCTCCTCGACGATGAACGTCAACGGGAAGGTGCGGTTGATTGACTGCACCAAGCCCGGCCGGGAGAGGATGTATGTGACCCATGAGGCGAAGGGCCATGAGATCCCGCTGGCCTTGGGCAACACCTGGCAACGGGGTCATCCAATTGCACCGGGGCGACCAACTCCTTCCAGCGGGCTTGGAAAGCCCGCTCGGTACAAATTTGACTGGAGTAGGGGCCACTAGCGACGGTGCGGTGATACTCCAACTTACGGAGCGTGCAGAGCTCCGAGAGGGTCCTCCACGAGGACTTGGGGGCCCTCATGTTGAGCACTAGTTCACCCATGGCGGTGGGGGGAGGTAGGGAGGCGGCGTATGCCTCAACGGCGGCCTTGCATGCCTCACCCGTGGTATGGGTAGAAGTGTTCACATATTGGACGGCGTCGTTGAATTGCCGCCGTGCTAGGGGGCATGATAGCGCCCACGTGGCCAAGTAATGTTCCACTCGCTCATCCTTGAGGTTTGAGGCCCCACTCAACTCCCGTAGTGCCTTACACAAGAGGGACGTATCCTTCCCGGTTGAGGAGGGAGCATAGGGGTTAGCGGCGGGGCGTTTCATTGCAAAGAAATGTGCAATATCTAAGCGGGAAAGAAGGAAGCATGGAACAATGCACTATGGACAATAGCAATCATGCACGGCGGAGCAACGAAGAAACTGGGGTATTTTGGTAGACGTTATATCGTTCTAGTGTTGATCTAATCTAGGCTAGAACGTTCTAGCCAGAGCGTTCTAGGCTAGATCAAGATTGGGTCTTCTAGCGTGTGCCAAGGGGAACGCCGCTAGAACAAGCATATGGACTGCTAATCAGCCCCCCCCCCCCCCTCCCTTGGAATGGCAGTAATTACATGGTACCCACAGACATGACATCACAGAGCACACAACAGCATACGGCACCTAACACCACAGGGTGCACACACCACACAGCGTGTCCCATCCAGCCAAACACCCAACAAACGACCCAAGCTGTCAAACAACCCCATGTGGCAAACACACCCTTCAACCAAGCAGACAGGCAACCCTATCGCACGATGGCCCACCACACCACACCACACCACACGACACCGGACCACACCACGTGACACCCAACCACACCACATGACAATATTGTGGTCTCGTAAGGTGTAAAGTGGTGTGGTATGTTGTGTTGTAGTTTGTTGTGCTGTGTGATCTGCTATGGTATGCTGTATTGTGCAGTGGCGTGGTGTGTTGTGCTGTGTGGGGGGGTAGTGTGTTGTGGTCACATGACGTGCCCTGTGGTGTGCTGTGTTTTCATGTGGTGTGGTTGGTCGGGTTGGTTGAATGGTGTGTTGGTTGCTTGGCAGGTTGGGTTGTTTGGCAGCTTCGGTTATTTGTTGGGTGTTTAGCCGATTGCGGCATGCTGTGTGGTGTGTGCACCCCGTGGTGTGTGCTGTGGCATTCTGTTGTATGCTCCGTGATGTCACATGTGTGAGTACACCTGTATTTGCTGCCATTCCAAGGGAGGGGCCGCTAGAGCGTCGCTAGATCACCGCTAGATTGGTTCCCTAGAATGCCGGTAGAACAAAAATATTTGATGCTTACCAGCCCGCCCCCCCCTGCCTTGGAATGGCAGCGAATACAGGTGTACTCACAGATGTGAGATCACAGAGCATACAACAGAATGCCACAGCACACACCATAGGGTGCAGACACCACACAGCATGCCGCAACCGGCTGGACACCCAACAAATAACCGAAGCTGCCAAACAACCCAACCTGCCAAGCAACCAACACACCATTCAACCAACCCCACCGACCACACCACATGAAAACACAACACACCACAGGGCACGTCACGTGACCACAACACACTACCCCCCACACAGTACAACACACCAAAGCCAATCACACACTACATCAGACCGCAGGTCAGCACACCACACCACACCACACCACACCACATGACACCAGGCCACACCACATGACACCAGACCACACCACATGACACTGCAACACAGCACAACGCACCCCATCGGACCACAACGCAACACACCACGCCACTGCACAGTACAGCACACCATAGCAACTCACACACCACAACAGATTGCAGCACAGCACACCACGCCACTTTACATTTTATGAGACCACAACACACCACAACACTGCACAGCATTGCATGGCATACCTGCAACTTCAAAATTGCATTTCGTCATCACCATCAATAAAATGCAAGAAAAAACCACTTGTGAAACGAAGAACAGAACACCCTCCCAGACCCCTGGACCCCTGAGTCCAACCCCCCCCCCCAAGGTAGTTCTCAAGCCCCCCCCCCTGAAAAATGTGTGACAAAAGCAAAGCCCCCCCCCCCCACTAAGGGCTTGAAGGGAGGGCACCCCCACGGTGCCCGTGCCTGCGTCAAAGTGTGTGTGTGCATGTGTGTGCGTGTGTGTGTGTGTGTGTGTGTGTGATAATTTGTTTTTGTGTTCTACCCAGGCTATGATGATTGATCTAATCTAGGCTAGAACGATCTAGCTCTAGTCTTCTAGGCTAGATCAAGATTGGGTCTTCTAGTGTGTACCAAGGGGGGCTGCTGGTCAACACACGGTTGGCGGCGCTACTCCGCGCGGCGAGGTGCTCCCGCGCGGAGCCATAGTGGGCCACACCCCACTTCGCTTCGACCTGCACCTGAGGGGCGCCTGACAACACGTGGTGAAGTTCGTTCGCTCCAAGCCATTTGTGCTGCCGCCGAAGGAGGAGCAGGAACGACTCGTCCTGGTGGATCGCCTCCTTGACACTCCCCTCTACCCTCCCAAGTCTTCGTTTGGGCATTCCATATCCCCTCATTTAACATGGAGCCCACTTGGGGGCATGTGGACACCCCGATCACCCGTCGCGTCCACGGTTGATCCCCCGCGAGGATCACCTTTGCCTACTCCTTGGATGCCCCCCATTGGACCGCCCCCGTGTCGACGACATCTTGAATCACCTAAACACGAGACATGGGGGGTGGTTAATTTGGTTGTAGTCTAGTCCAATCTAGCGTCTAGCGAGCGGTGTTTGAGGCCGACTAGATCAAAACTAGAACGAGCGAAAGGCACTAGGTGAGAGGAGTACCTCCCAATTGCTCTTCCACAACGTCCCAAGGGTGTCCATGGCCTTGTCACTGCAATTGGCCATGCTCAACACCCAAAGGCCCGCCGGGGAGCGGGCCAAGCGCTCGAAGTTGGCCAAGGAAATGGTGAGTTGGGTCCAATTGCCCCTGGCCACGGGGTAGGCATCTCCCCGGACGATGAACGTCAACGGGAAGGTGCGGTTGATTGACTGCACCAAGCCCGGCCGGGAGAGGATGTATGTGACCCAAGAGGCGAAGGGCCATGAGATCCCGCTGGCCTTGGGCAACACCTGGTAACGGGGTCATCCAATTGCACCGGGGCGACCAACTCCTTCCAGCGGGCTTGGAAAGCCCGCTCGGTACAAATTTGACTGGAGTAGGGGCCACTAGGGACGGTGCGGTGATACTCCAACTTACGGAGCGTGCAGAGCTCCGAGAGGGTCCTCCACGAGGACTTGGGGGCCCTCATGTTGAGCACTAGTTCACCCATGGCGGTGGGGGGAGGTAGGGAAGCGGCGTATGCCTCAACGGCGGCCTTGCATGCCTCACCCGTGGTATGGGTAGAAGTGTTCACACATTGGACGGCGTCGTTGAATTGCCGCCGTGCTAGGGGGCATGATAGCGCCCACGTGGCCAAGTAATGTTCCACCCGCTCATCCTTGAGGTTTGAGGCCCCACTCAACTCCCGTAGTGCCTTACACAAGAGGGAAGTATCCTTCCCGGTTGAGGAGGGAGCATAGGGGTTAGGGGCGGGGCGTTTCATTGCAAAGAAATGTGCAATATCTAAGCGGGAAAGAAGGAAGCATGGAACAATGCACTATGGACAATAGCAATCATGCACGGCGGAGCAACGAAGAAACTGGGGTATTTTGGTAGACATTATATCGTTCTAGTATTGATCTAATCTAGGCTAGAACGTTCTAGCTAGAGCGTTCTAGGCTAGATCAAGATTGGGTCTTCTAGCGTGTACCAAGGGGAACGCCGCTAGAACAGGCATATGGACTGCTTATCAGCCCCCCCCCCCCTCCCTTGGAATGGTAGTAATTACATGGTACCCACAGACATGACATCACAGAGCACACAACAGCATACGGCACCTAACACCACAGGGTGCACACACCACACAGCGTGCCCCACCCAGCCAAACACCCAACAAACAACCCAAGCTGTCAAACAACCCCGGCTGCCAAGCAGCCAACACACCCTTCAACCAAGCAGACAGGCAACCCTATGGCACGATGGCCCACCACACCACACCACACCACACGACACCAGACCACACCACGTGACACCCAACCACACCACATGACAATACTGTGGTCTCGTAAGGTGTAAAGTGGTGTGGTATGCTGTGTTGTAGTCTGTTGTGGTGTGTGATCTGCTATGGTATGCTGTATTGTGCAGTGGCGTGGTGTGTTGTGTTGTGTGGGGGGGGTAGTGTGTTGTGGTCACATGACGTGCCCTGTGGTGTGCTGTGTTTTCATGTGGTGTGGTTGGTCGGGTTGGTTGAATGGTGTGTTGGTTGCTTGGCAGGTTGGGTTGTTTGGCAGCTTCGGTTATTTGTTGGGTGTTTAGCCGGTTGCGGCATGCTGTGTGGTGTGTGCACCCTGTGGTGTGTGCTGTGGCTTTCTGTTGTATGCTTTGTGATGTCATTTGGAGTACACCTGTATTTGCTGCCATTCCAAGGGAGGGGCCGCTAGAGCGTCGCTAGATCACCGCTAGAACGGTTGCCCAGAACTCCGGTGGAACAAAAATATTTGATGCTTACCAGCCCCCCCCCCCCCTCCCTTGGAATGGCAGCGAATACAGGTGTACTCACAGATGTGACATCACAGAGCATACAACAGAATGCCACAGCACACACCACAGGGTGCAGACACCACACAGCATGCCGCAACCGGGTAGCCACCCAACAAATAACCGAAGCTGCCAAACAACCCAACCTGCCAAGCAACCAACACACCATTCAACCAACCCCACCGACCACACCACATGAAAACACAACACACCACAGGGCACATCGCGTGATGGCAGCACAATACCCCCCCACACAGTACAACACACCACAGCCAATCACACACTACATCAGACCGCAGGTCAGCACACCACACCACACCACACCACACCACATGACACGAGGCCACACCACATGACACCAGACCACACCACATGACACTGCAACACACCACAGCGCACCCCTCAGACCACAACGCGACACACCACGCCACTGCACAGTACAACACACCATAGCAGATCACACACCACAACAGACTGCAATACAGCACACCACGCCACTTTACACTTTAAGAGACCACAACGCACCACAACACTGCACAGCATTGCATGGCATACCTGCAATTTCAAAATTGCATTTCGTCATCAACATCAATAAAATCCAAGAAAAAACCACTTGTGAAACGAAGAACAGAACACCCTCATAGACCCCTAGACCCCTGAGTCCAACCCCCCCCCCCCCAAGGTAGTTCTCAAGCCCCCCCCCCCTGAAAAATGTGTGACAAAAGCAAAGCCCCCCCCCCTAAGGGCCTGAAGGGAGGGCACCCCCACGGTGCCCGTGCCTGCGTCAAAGTGTGTGTGTGCATGTGTGTGTGTGTGCATGTGTGTATGTGTGTGTGATAATTTGCTTTTTGTGTTCCACCGAGGCTATTATATCGTTCTAGTTTCGATCTAATCTAGGCTAGAATGATCTAGCTAGAGTGTTCTAGGCTAGATCAAGATTGGGTCTTCTAGCGTGTACCAAGGGGAACACCGCTAGAACAAGCATAGGGACTGCTTATCAGCCTCCCCCCCCCCCCTCCCTTGGAATGGCAGTAATTACATGGTACCCACGGACATGACATCACAGAGCACACAACAGCATACGGCACCTAACACCACACGGTGCACACACCACACAGCGTGCCCCACCCAGCCAAACACCCAACAAACAACCCGAGCTGCCAAACAACGCCACCTGCCAAGCAACCAACACACCCTTCAACGACCCAGACAGGCAACCCTATCGCACGATACCCCAGCACACCACACCACACCACACGACACCAGACCACACCACGTGACACCCAACCACACCACATGACAATACTGTGGTCTCGTAAGGTGTAAAGTGGTGTGATATGTTGTGTTGTAGTCTGTTGTGGTGTGTGATCTGCTATGGTATGCTGTATCGTGCAGTGGCGTGGTGTGTTGTGCTATGTGGGGGGGGTAGTGTGTTGTGGTCACATGACGTGCCCTGTGGTGTGCTGTGTTTTCTCATGTGGTCAGGTTGGTGGGGTTGGTTGAAAGGTGTGTTGGTTGCTTGGCAGGTTGGGTTGTTTGGCAGCTTCGGTTATTTGTTGGGTGTTTAGCCGGTTGCGGCATGTTGTGTGGTGTGTGCACCCCGTGGTGTGTGCTGTGGCATTCTGTTGTATGCTCTGTGATGTCACATGTGTGAGTACACCTGTATTTGCTGCCATTCCAAGGGAGGGGCCGCTAGAGCGTCGCTAGATCACCGCTAGAACGGTTTCCTAGAACGCCGGTAGAACAAAAATATTTGATGCTTACTAGCCCCCCCCCCACCTGCCTTGGAATGGCAGCAAATACAGGTGTACTCACAGATGTGAGATCACAGAGCATACAACAGAATGCCACAGCACACACCACAGGGTGCAGACACCACACCGCATGCCCCAAACGGGTAACCACCCAACAAATAACCGAAGCTGCCAAACAACCCAACCTGCCAAGCAACCAACACACCATTCAACCAACCCCACCAACCACACCGCATGAAAACACAGCACACCATAGGGCACATCACGTGTTGGCAACACACTACCCCCCCACACAGTACAACACACCAAAGCCAATCACACACTACATCAGACCGTAGGTCAGCCACCACACCACACCACACCACACCACATGACACCAGGCCACACCACATGACACCAGACCACACCACATGACACTGCAACACACCACAGCGCACCCCATCAGACCACAACGCAACAAACCACGCCACTGCACAGTACAACACACCATAGCAGATCACACACCACAACAGATTGCAACACAGCACACCACGCCACTTTACACTTTATGAGACCACAACGCACCACAACACTGCACAGCATTGCATGGCATACCTGCAACTTCAAAATCGCAATTTTTTCGTCATCAACATCAATAAAATCCAAGAAAAAACCACTTGTGAAACGAAGAACCGAACACCCTCCCAGACCCCTAGACCCCTGAGTCCAACCCCCCCCCCCCACAAGGTAGTTCTCAAGCCCCCCCCTGACAAATGTGTGACCAAAGCAAAGCCCCCCCCCCCCACTAAGGGCTTGAAGGGAGGGCACCCCCACGGTGCCCGTGCCTGCGTCAAAGTGTGTGTGTGCATGTGTGTGTGTGTGTGTGTGCATGTGTGTGTGTGTGTGTGAGAATTTGCTTTTTGCGTTCTACCGAGGCTATTACATCGTTCTAGTTTTGATCTAATCTAGGCTAGAACGATCTAGCTAGAGTGGTCTAGGCTAGATCAAGATTGGGTGTTTTAGTGTGTACCAACGGTTGACACTCTGGAGGTTGGCTGGCGAGCAGCCGTGTCCACAGGTGATGTGGCCCAGGCATGGACCTCGGCGGCGACGAGACCCTCCTCGCCCTCTCCTGCCCCGAACTCACCCCGGACCGGTTGCCTGCGTTGGCTGCCCTACCGCTGAATCTGCCGCGCTTGCCCCGGGGCAGGGGGGCTGACTAGTTGGTCCGCAGGGTACACCTGTGCCCAAAGCAGCCGAGGGACACCGGGAGACCGCATGATGCGCCGCCCAGTTGCAAGCCTTTGTACGCCGGGCCCGGTGCACGGAGCCTGTCAAGGCGGCACCGGAGTGCGGCCCGCACCACCTGAAACCTGCGCAGTAGGGCACCCACGCCGCGCACCGGCCGCTCCAGCCAGCGGAGCACTTTCGAGAGGGGCCCTTGGGCCGCCTAGATGACGCTGCAACCGTTGTGCCGCCTCCGGGCAACGCTGGCGGGCATGGTGCGGGCAGCGCCCCGGGCCGAGGACAAGCAGCGCCTGCGGGAGTGGCGCACCTCTGCTCGTACCAAGGACCGCGGGGCACGCGCTCCTCTCGCATCGATGGGCTGCTGCACAACACACGGTTGGCGGCGCTACTCCGCGCGGCGAGGTGCTCCCGCGCGGAGCCATAATGGGCCACACCCCGGTTCGCTTCGACTTACACATGAGGGGCGCCTGACAGCATGTGGTGAAGTTCTTTCGCTCCAAGCCAATTGTGCTGCCGACGCGGGAGGAGTAGGAACGATTCGTCCTCGTGGATTGCCTCCTTGACACTCTGGAGGCTGGCTGGCGAGCAGCCCTGTCCACGGGTGATGTGGCCCGGGCATGGACCTGGGTGGCTAAGGAGACCCTCCTCGCCCTCTCGTGCCCCGAACTCACCCCGGACACGTTGCCGGCGGGGGGGGGGGGGGGGGGGGCTGCCCTACCCATGGCCCTGCCGAACTTGCCCCGTGGCAGGGGGGCTGACTAGTTGGTCCGCAAGGTACGCCCGGGCCCAAAGCAGCCGAGGGACACCGGGAGACCGCACACCTGCCCTGCCCCCTGGCGCCCATCTAGGCGTCCCAAGGGCCCCTTCGAAAATTCTCCGCTGGCTCGAGCGGCCGGCGCGCGGCGTGGTTGCCTTGCTGCGCAGTTTTCAGCGGGTGTGGGCCGCACTCCGGTGCCGTCTCGACAGGCTCCGTTCACCGGGCCCGGCGTACAAAGGCTTGGAACTGGGCGGTGCTCATGATTGGTTGGCCACGCTGCAACCGTTGTGCCGCCTCCGGGCAACGCTGACGGGCATGGTGCGGGCTGCGCCCCGGGCCGAGGACAAGCAGCGCTCGCGGGAGTGGCGCACCCCTGCTCGTACCAAGGACTGCGGGGCACGCGCCCCTCACGCATCGATGGGCTGCTGGTCAACTCATGGTTGGCGGCGCTACTCCGCGCGGCGAGGTGCTCCCGCACGGAGCCATAGTGGGCTACACCCCGGTTTGCTTTGACCTGCACCTGAGGGGCGCCTGACAGCACGTTGTGAAGTTCGTTCGCTCCAAGTCAGTTGTGCTGCCGCCAAACGAGGAGAAGGAACGACTCGTTCTGGTGGATCGCCTCCTTGACACTGTGGAGGCTGGCTAGCGAGCAGCCGTGTCCACAGGTGATGTGGCCTAGGCATGGACCTCGGCGGCGGACGAGATCCTGCTCGCCCTCTCCTGCCCCGAACTCACCTCGGACACGTTGCCGGCGGGGGCTGCCCTACCGCTGGCCCTGCCGAACTTGCACCGGGGCAAGGGGGCTGACTAGTTGGTCCGCAACGTACGCCAGTGCCCAAAGCAGCCGAGGGACACCGGGAGACCGCACACCTGCCCCGTGGCGCCCATCTAGGCGGCCCAAGGGCCCCTATGGAAAGTGCTCCGCTGGCTGGAGCGGCCGGCGCGCGGCGTGGGTTCCCTACTGTGCAAGTTTTAGCTGGTGTGGGCCGCACTCCGGTGCCGCCTCGACAGGCTCCGTTCAGGACCGGCGTACAAAGGCTTGGAACCGGGCGGCGCTCATGATTGGCTGCCTACGCTGCAACCGTTTGCCGCCTCCGGGCACCGCTGACGTGCATGGTGCGGGTTGCGCCCCGGGCCGAGGACAAGGAGCGCCCGCGGGAGTGGCGCACCTCGCCGGAGGAGGCCTCGTCCTTTGACCAGGGGCAGTGTATCGGTGGCTCCAGGACGACTCCTATGCCCCGCTAGTCACCTTCCTCTTCAGGCCGGATGGAACTGCTACGGCCAATTTGGCGGAAATGGATGGCGTCTTGTAGGACGCCTGGCGGCGAATAAACCGCAAGTACGTCGTAGACCCCGAGCCGGATCCGGCGGCCTTCCTCCAACGGTACGAGCAGCATGTCCGGCGGGTCCCCATGATTGCCTCGCGGCTAGACGGCTGCAGCTTGCGCAAGGGCCTCACCCGCATGAAGCCCTTGTCCATGCGGCTGGACGGGTGGAGCCCAGCCGACCCCCGCTTCCTCCCCGATAGGCTGCCAGGTTGGCTGGCCGACCTCCTCCGGGAATTGGAGTGCTTGGGCAAGTGGCCGGCCCGCTTGGTCGAGGGCTACACACCCCTCATCGCCACGGAGGGCCCGATTCGCCCCTAAACACCCGCCCGCTCATGGTCCTGTCCATGGTCTACAGGCTGTGGGCTGGGTGGGCATTATCGCATGCGGCCATGAGCGCCCTGGATGGGGCGGCGGTGACACATGTCTTCCTGGAACTGTGTCGCGTGCTTGGCCGCCCTCGACGCCCGCATGGTAGCGGGCGGCCAGGATCCGGCGGGGCTAGGGGACTCCCTGTTCCCGGACTAGCGGCAACCGTGGCGTCTTCCCCAGGAAAGATTTCGTTCGCCCCCTTCCAGGGAGGCGGTTCTCAACTAGCTGCAACTGCGGCGATGGGGCCCGCCGGCCTGGCGGTCGCCTTAGGAGCTTGTCCGCCACTTCGTCCGGTGGGCTCGTGCGCGGGCGTCTGGGCCGGGGCCGGCGGAAGTGTCGTTGGCGGAGTTGGCCTTGGATTATGAGGCCTTTGTGGGGTGGGTGCTACCCCCTCCCCTGATCACCCCCTGCGGGCACGCGCCTCCCGCTAGGGGGAAGGGCCTAGGTCTTGTGCAGAGCCGTGGGTCTAGTCAGACGCCACCCAGCGGCGGGCATGCTACTATGCGGGCCCCCCCTGGGGCGGTGTTGCTCCCTCCTCCTCTTGGCGGGAACCATGTGCGTGGGCTGATTGGCTCGCCTGTTGTTCGCAGCTTGCCACGAGGTGATATAGCCGGATGCGCCTAGCAACCCACTGCCGTGACACGTGGGTGCAACGCCTACGGATCCCGGCCTGTATACGGCCGTCACTAAGCGACCGTTTCTTCACCCCCCCCCCCCCCCGTGGGAGGGTCGCTGCACCTGCCGTATGCAAGAAGGCCCTCCCGAGCGCGACCCTGGAGCGTCCCGCAACGCAGCCGCCCAACGGGGGCGGGTAGCGGCTCTCGGGGCGCGTTTTGCTTGGAGCACGGGGTGCCCTTGTGCCACCGGTGCAAAAGCCTTGGACGGGGCATCAACTGGTGTTGCCTCGCCGGCCACCAGGGGCACGGCAGTTGTGCGGGGGGGCCGCGGTGCCCGGCCAAAGGCAACACCTCACGTCACGCTGGGCCGCCAAGTCCTCGTCACGCAAGACCAGCGCGCGGGGGCGGCGGCGATGTCTTCTTGGCTTGGCGGGCGCACCCCGGTTCCCATGCCCTTTCCGGACGTGCTCCCGCCCAAGACACTGGGGGCCCGCTCCCCCTATCGTTTTAGCGAAAAAAGGGGTGATGGGTGGTGTTTTGCATATGGTAAAAGGGGGGTGCAAATTTGCATTTTTACACCAAGCTGGGCTGTGCAGAGCCCAGACCAGTTGTGTAACTCCTTTTAGGCCCCAATCTGACACATTTTAGATCTCTGGGCTCTGCAAAGCCCAGGTTACAAGTTATCCCCTTTGTACCTACCCCCGTTACAACAATTGGCTCATGTATGCCGTGGTCAAGTGGCCACGCTACATGGCGCCGGGTTGAGTGGTTTACTCTTGCCGATACTCTAACATAGTCAGCCTAAACATTGTCCCCGAATAGTTCAGCAGTAATGGGAATCAAGGATACAACTCCTACGTACATTACCGGTTGGCAATGATCAAAGACACGTGCCACACCAGGCATCACATCATCTAGATGGAAGTGCCAAAACAAGGCCTATATTAGGATTTTCCAACAACTTGGCCTCTGCAGAGCAGAACATTCATAAACTTGGTACTTAAGGGGTGCTTATCACGGTTTCCCTGTTGTCTCGGCTCTGCGGAGCCTACACCTTCACAATGTCCCATTTTGACCCCCTGTTGTGTGACATAATAGCACTATGACACTTTGAAACTTATTTTACATGTGGTTTGTTGTTATATTTTTCTATGCCTTTGTGATGTGTTGCTCTTGTATCCCGATGTACAATTATGCCACCGTGGTGTTGTAAGATGCTTTTTTGTAAGATGCTTTTTTAGGGTGTATATTAGGGTTCCCCTGTTCTCTGGGCGCTGTAGAGCCCAAACTTTAACATCTTGTAAATTTACACCCCTCAATGACTCGGCTCCCATGATGGCAGGATGTACGGCCTCCCCATTGTTACACTTTCTCTGCGCTTCACATTTCCTTTTGCTTTGTTGCTTTCTCGCTTTCGTCGCTTTCTCGCTTTCGTCTCATCATTATTCGTAGATTTAGAAGGGGGAGCAGATAGTCCGTTTACTATTTACCATTTTCTATTCGTGGATTTGTTTTGGACATGTTTGGCTGCAGTCAGCACCTCTGCAGTTTTAGTGTACTAACAAACCTTCCTTTGCAGGTGCATGTGTGCCACACCTAACGACCACTAACACCAAATGTGTGACTGTGTTGGAGTTGTGAAGGCCTGATGTGAGTGGGCCTGTCCTGTGCAGTCCCAAACAACTGTTCCATCCATGGGACAGTGAGTGAGGTGCCCTGTTTGTCTCTGTATGTGTTTATGATTGAATTTGGTGGTCAATTTTTCATTTTGCGCTGAGCTGGGCTCTACAGAGCCCAGCCATTCAAATTTGATTGATTTGCCCCCCAAAATGACGAATTTTGTACTGCTGGGCCCTGCAGAGCCCACCATATTGTCTTACTCAACTTTGCATGGTGTTCAGAGGGTTGCAGTGTTGCCGTCATCTCGACAGTGGTGGTCTGGCTTGTTTATCATTGGCGTAATTCATGGGTGCTTTATGTTGTTTCTATTGAGCTGGGCTCTGCAGAGCCCAGGCAGTAGGAATTCCCGATTTCAGGCCCTGTTACTACCTGTTTGGCTGTACATTGTTGTGTTGGTGTACAACCCTGTATTGTTGCCCCTGTTTTTAGTGAATTTCATGTTTCTAGGCTCTGCAGAGCCCAATCTTTTAGAAATGCCACTTTGCACCCTCCTTTCATACCGGTGCTGTTCTCTATTGTGATAGGGTACACCTTCTTCACAGGCGGTGCATATAAGGTCATCATTGCACTCACAATACTACGAGTGCTAGAACAACCGCAACACGTGCTGTTGCCAAATACGTGCTCCATTTGTGATATCAGACTCTGAAACATAGTTTTCTGGCGGGGCTGGTCCATGTATTTCAGACCTCCAAAATGATAAAAAACATTTGCTGCGCCCGCATGCTGTGGGGGCCCAAAATGGTGCCTTTTTGCTGCTTCGCACCCCTCAATTGCGTGTCGTTCCTTCTCCCCATACACCTTGGCTGGGAAACACCCCTCCATTACGCTTGGCTATGCAGCAGAGAGGCTAGGCTCTTTGCACGACATAATTTTTTTTTGAAAAAACGATAGGGGGCACTATGGGCCTCCTAAGAGCCCCAGGCCCCCGAGGCGCCCCAAGCGTGACCTCGTGACTAACTAGGGCAAGGCTGCGAGTGTAGGATCAACACAGCCGGGAGGGGAGGGGTGCTGACCTGTCGTGCACCCCACCCTCCACCGATGACATCACGAGGCTGGCACCTGAGAGCGCCCACCCTATCGCCATCGCCCCCAAGGCACATAGTGTTATGGCGGGGCTGGTCCATGTATTTCAGACCTCCAAAATGATAAAAAACATTTGCTGCGCTCGCATGCTGTGGGGGCCCAAATTGGTGCCTTTTTGCTGCTTCGCACCCCTCAATTGCGTGTCGTTCCTCCTCCCCATACACCTTGGCTGGGAACTACCCCTCCATTACGCTTGGCTATGCAGCAGAGAGGCTAGGCTCTTTGCACGACATGAATTTTTTTTGAAAAAACGATAGGGGGCACTATGGGCCTCCGAAGAGCCCCAGGCCCCCGAGGCGCCCCAAGCGTGACCTCGTGACTAACCAGGGCAAGGCTGCGACTGTAGGATCAACACAGCCGGGAGGGGGAGGGGTGCTGACCTGTCGTGCACCCCACCCTCCACCGATGACATCACGAGGCTGGCGCCTGAGAGCGCCCACCGTGTCGCCATCGCCCCCAAGGCACTTCCGGCGCCGCGGGACTCCCCCGTTTCCCGTGCCCCACGCCATGCAAAGCGACCCCTGCCGCCATCAGCTCAGACCGCAGCGGCGCATTCCGATGGTTTTAGCCGCATCTCTGCAGCCCCAAGCAGCCGCGCCGGGTCGAAGGCGACAGCAACCGACGGCCACCAAATCCCTGGTGGACATATTCCGCACAACCCCCCCGCACGGAGTCCGAAGACGCGAGGGGGGGCCCCCATGACCCCGTGGTGGATGTGCCTTCAGCTCTTTCTAGGTTCAATGATTGGTACCCCCAATCATTTCCCTCCGTGTGGTGCACTCTTTAAGGTGGCTGTGGTGGGTCCAACTGGTGAATATTTGGCCATTTGTGGGTCATCACAAGTCCTCCACGTACTGGTGACAATTTTTGGGCTATGATGACTGGGCCGGACCAAGGTTTGGATTGACACAAATTCTATTGCCTATCACCAAGACACCTTGAAGAGTGTCCTCGTCCAAACACGCAAGTAGGGTGAAAAGCACATGAAAAGGGCATTCGTCTTTTAGCGTCCACTCGCATATGCACAGAGGTCAAGGGGCGGGGAGGTGGATTGTTTCCATAAATTAGGGTGTCCATTCAAAATGTGAAATGGATCGTCACCTTTGATGTATGGGCGTGCCCAATTCTGATTTCAAGGACCTGTCATTTCTTCAAGTATCCCTGACTCCCACCCTCCTGATTGGACCCTCATAGCTTTTCCACAAGCGTGTTTGTTCAAATCAAGGGGTCAGATTGGTACTACATGGTGTCCCCAGAAATCTACTCCCAATCACCCGTCGCCCAACCCGTCAATTGCGAAATAACACTTTTTTTTGTTATGTTTGTTATTTTCGCGTTTTGCTTCTTCTTTTTTTTTTTTGTGCTTTTGTGTGTTATTTGGTATTATTTTGTTGTTATTCCTAGAGTGCACCCTTTTCCCAACATTTTTGAAACTTTGTTTTGTGAAAATTTTCTTCTAATTTCAATGATTTTTGGAATATTTTTTAGTTAGTTGCATCCAGAAGACAACCAAATGTAGTCAACGTATGCGTATCATCAAAAGGTCCAGGGCAATACCATCAGAAATGGTTTGGGGTGTCAATAGTGCAGAGGTATGGATGCGCCAACCAAACGTTGCAAAGGAGTGCGGGTGTCTAAAAGGTCATGCGATGGGATATGGTTTTGGGGAATGAACAGTTGAGAAGGATTGACGGGGCAACCAAACGTAGCGAAGGGATGTAGGTGTTCAAAACGTCTCTGCCTTGGCTTCGGACAGTTAGACTGACTACGTGGCGTATAAGAGTTGTGTATATTAGGACCGTTCTTGATGGTCTGAGCCACGCAGCGTTCATTGGCTCGCAAGAAGTGCAAGACCGAACACCGGCATCCTTGCTGCGTACAAGCAAGTGATGCTATGTGCCGGCCTTCCCAGAGAGGAGTTGATAAGGCGCGTCTTTTGGTACTGTGATGCCGGTGCCAGCGTCATGCAATCTATCAACAATGGGATTGCCGGCCTGTTGATGATGTTGCATTTGAGATATGCCAAGACCACCGGGCGAAGGGTTTTATCACGGAGGAAACAACCTTCGAAGAATGGGTGGACGCACAATGGGAAGAATTGAGGAACCTTTTTCGAAGATCTCCATTCCAATCGCTTTGTGTTTGCTATTTGTGTCCTCGGGAATGGGTAGGGGCTTGGACGGGCGAAGGGAGAAAAAACTGGGACACTGGGACCCATGACAAGCATCAGACTAAAAATTAAAAACTATTGTTATGCCATCAAGGACCACAAGGGGGGGAAATCGGGACACCGGGACCCATGACAAGCATGAGACTGAAAATTAAAAATGATTGTTATGCCAGCCAGGACCACAGGGGCCAAAAATTGGGACACTAGGACCCATGACAAGCATTAGACGAAACATTCAAAATTGTTGTTATGGGAGCAGGGACCACAAGGGACAAAAATTGGGATGCCGGGACCCATGACAAGCATCAGACTAAACATTCAAAAGTATTGTCATGTCCGCAGGGACCACAAGGGACAAAAATTGGGACACGTGGACCCATGACAAGCATCAGACTAAAAATGAAAAATTCGTGGTATACCAATAGGGACAACAAGGAGCAAAAATTGGGACACTGGGACACATGACACACATCATACCAAAAATTGATAATTAATGGTATGCTAGCACTAGCCACAAACACCAAAAATGGAAAAATAAGGTGCCAACATAACGCAAAAAAAACACCGCCCCGCGGCAACTATTGACCCTTGCCCTCGCCCCACCAACCCGGCCCAAACCAGTTCAAACCCCCCAAAATGGATTTTGGCAACTTGTTGTGCAACAATGCAATGAAACACCACCAAATAACAACAAAAAAAAACAACAAAAATGGAGAAATAACATAAGGGCCACAAAACAACACAAAAAAACACACACCGGAAATAGAAAAATGACCCGCACAAATAACGGAAAAACGCCTACCCTCTGCAACTGTTGAACCCCCCCCAAATCCCCTTAAACCCTTCAAAATAAGTTTTTGGCACCTTTTTGTGCAAAAATGACACCAAAAGCACACAAAAGCTGGGAAAATAGCAAGCTTACGTAGTACCAACCCGTCAACCCGTCAATAGCTTTCGTGACGGGCGTTGGTGAGATGCTTGTCCCCCATGCGCCTTAAATTTCCAAGCCCAACAAGAGCCTCCACAATGGAGACCTATTTTGGGTGGCTGGTGGTGAGACGGGTGGACATCATTGGTTCTCCAACTGGTGTCATTATTTGCCTATTGTTCTCTACCCGATGCTGCCCCGAATGATGGTGCTGTCCCCAATCCATTCTTTGGTGCCCCACATCCTACTGTCCCCATGGATACCCACGATTGAGAATTCGGTTTTGTTCAGTCTAGCAAGATTGGGCTTGCGTGTGATCTGCTATCTCCTCCTCTATTGGTGTACACAAGCCTATGACATCAGTGCAATTTACACAATGAGAGTCAAATTTTGTTCCGGAACCAGGCCCAAGCCAGTTTTTTCTTGATGATATCAACCCTTGAACCCAAAGGGAGTAAGGTGCACATTCCGGTTCCCACTCCTAGTCCCCCCGTGCACCATGGCCCCCCCCTTGCTGATAATCAAGGCTTTTACAACATGTTAAACACCCAAGCGGACCCGTTCGGGTATGCCATCCAATGGTTGGGGTATGCCACACCAATGGGCCTCCCAATGTGGGTATGTGGTATTTGCCACTTTTGTGATTGCATTTTTGATATAACAAACTGTGCGAGTTGAGTCTATGGCTTGTGGCAATTTCACTTTGCAGAGAATATCCCAAAAGTATGGAGCCAAAAGTAGGCCAAAAGCCTTTTTGAGGGGCATTTAGAGGCCCGTCAAGACTATGTTGAGGCCCAAGCAAACTAAATTTTTCACCCATGCCACAAAAGGATCCAAGTTTAGAGGCCGAGGACTCACCACTGGGAGAATTTTAGGGTTCAAGGTGAACAATACAGTTTGGCGCCAAGCAAGAAGCAGCAATAACAGCAGCCGGCAAGCAGCACAACAACAAATGGGTACAAATTACTGGAACGATGAATTGATCATAACCCCGTGGCTCGAAATGGGTATCCAAGTAGCTCAAATAGACCATAGACGCGGACCCTTGCCAATGCAATGGGACACAAACCAACACTTTCAAACTCAATGGCTCGGGAATTGGCTCGTGAAAGTACGCTACTTCGGGGTCAAACGGACCAAAGACCCCTCAAAACCCACAAAGAGCCATTCCCCCAGCGTAGTTGCACTTCCCGGAGCTCCATTGACCACCAAGCCAATCATGGCTCCCACCAAGGCACTGTGGACGTTTGTATGTGGGCTCCGCATCCCCATTGGGCTGCGTAGCACGGAAGTGCCAACCGTCCCGTTTGTTTCGCGGACTTCATGGCGGCCTACCTTCGATGACGTTGGGTGGCCTTGAGCCAGGCTTGGGTGATCATTTGGTGACAATGGGAGCACATCACATCTCCATTGCTCTCAAACATTGAGGATACGGATGCTTCAAATGCAATCGTGCATGCTAAAATTCTGTTGCGCTTTGCTATGTGCACATTGCTAGCTGCAGAAAATGGTGTGTCCAAGCAAAAACAGTGTGGGATCAAGAACGTGTAAGATAGGGAGGAAATGCGGAAAATGTGCCTAAACCGTGCCGTATATGGGACAATTGATTGTTGTGATTGGTCGCAATACCAAAAAGCCGATTTTGAATTTTTCTATTTCTGAGAGATAAAAATAGTTTTCCTTTCCAAACCCATGCAAGTATTGAGTGTTGTCCTCCCTATACCATGATCATGGTCCCGGAAATTTCAAAGCATCCATGCCACTAGCTGCTAATCATATAGAGCTGCCATGGGCCGGGGTTTCATAACAGTTGCATGGAAACTTCCTCTTGGTGGTACATACGTTTAAAGCAAGATGCCAAATTATGCCAAAATATGGCATGCGTATGTTGTTTGCCTCACAAGCCCAAAGTAAACAACACGGGGGGTCCTTGTATGCGACCCCCCCCCCCCCCCCGGGTTTTGAGAGATAGTGGGCCGTTTGCATGGCGCCAACAACGCCCCCTTTCGTCTTGTTAATGCTTCTTTTTCATCAAGCCATCAATGCTTTTCAGCGCTAGATTAGCAAGACGAGGCGCTACAAATGTCGTTTGTTGCGCATTGCTTTCCAACGCAAGATTAGCAAGACGGGGCGCTCTACAAGTGTCGTTTGTTGTGAAGTGAAGATTCTGCATTCGGAGCAAAACCCCGGCCCAAGTGGAGTGCCAAATTCTTTCAAGGGGGAACACCATACTACGTTCTTTCTTTCCTCTTTGTGTCTCTCTTTCCCACGCTTTGGCGTGGCCCCTCGAGTTGCAGATACGTACTCCCACACTGGGGGGGGGGGGGGGGGCAACACAGTGACCCTTAAGACTTTCTTGCCGGCAAGGACGAGCAAGCGCCATTATCGCATACATACCCCTGTACCCCCAACCCCCCCGACACATATCCCTCTTGCAGGTATGCAGGTGGGTAGTAGTGGGTTGCGCCCACGACCCCCAAACTTGGGAACCCCCGCGGCTGAAGCCCGCTACGGGATACAAGTGTCGAATGCTAACCTGCTAACACAAGCAGGCGGTTGCAAGACAACAAAGTCAGAACATATTAAAAATTAAAAAGCTCTTCAGTGACATTGCCATAGGCGCCTTTCGCTGTGAAACAAGAAGTACCCCGTGGACCAGTGCATTGGGGGCTTGTTCAGGTAACACGCACAAAATTACTACCTACTAAAATGTCGGACACAAGAGTCCAATCACGCTAGACCTTCAGTGCACCCCCCTCCCCCCCTCCCCCGGTGGACTCCCCATCCCACCGACACCGAACCCCTCGCAGAAGCTGCCAGGGCACAAAGGGTGTCGCCGTCCGCTGACCAATCCCCACACCATTCAATGCAGGGCCCCGCATGGGGTACATGCCAAGATGCATACAAACCAGCCCTCCACTCTGCTTTCCTTCGCAGCCACCCCCACAAATCGGAAACCGAAAACAACATATCTTGGACCAGGCGCACAGAAACAAAGCAGACCCGCTCCATTGTTTTGGTTGTATCCCACGGCCTGCGCGCTAGAACCCGTACGGCGGCGCATATCATCGCAGTGTGCACGACGGACGGCGGGTACTCGGATAACATGGCCAACTGCATCCAAGCTCCCCATCTAGCAACAGATGGCAACACATTGCACAGGGCGCCTATGAAAGTGGTCGTAACCTGGCGGCGCGTGGTAGCCCAGTAGCGCCCAAACTCCCCCCCCCCCCCCTACACCCTCCAGCCAACCCCCCCAATTGCCCCCCCCCCCCCCCACAGATAATGGGGGGAGGGGGGTCCGCATCAGGACCCCCGTGGTAAACAATACCTGCCACTTTACTAATTTTTTCTAGACCGCCCATTAGACCTCTTTTGGCCGTTTTTGGGTGCTTTTCAACGTTTTTGTGTTTTTTTTTAGTTGTTTTTCCAATTGTGCAAGTCATTTGTGAAATGTTTGAGCCATTAAAGTTCCAGATTTCTGAAATTTTTGCATGTTTTTTTCGTGCGATTTGTTGTGTGTGCATCAATAAACTGACGAAGTGCATCACATCATGCTTTTAGGTGTCCGGTTGCGAAGAATCATGCCCATTATGCGGTTGATCCATGTTTGGGAAGGTTTACATTCAAGCACATAACATGTAGGAAGGGTTGAGGTCGACAACTTAGCGGACCAAGGCAATGCATCATGATTCGTTATGGCTTCTTTCAGACAAGGGTTTGGGTGAGCACCTCAATTTAGCAAAGGATATTGAACGGTTTTGGCTTGCATATGGCAAGGGTTTAGGTGGGCTATAAAGGCTACCCCAGGACGGTGGGATGATTAGTTCTGGTTGTGCTCAAGGAAGGGTTCACATGGGCAATAAAGGTTTCCAAGGGATAGTGTGTGTTTAAAAGGGTTGCAAGAGGGTCACAGAGAAGGGAAATTATTTGTTGCCTTTCTGCCACGCCTTCGCCTGTCGTCTCTTACGTCTTTTAGCTCATGCCACCCGTGTGGCTACACCCCAAGATAGGGGGTGCCTGGGCTCAGTTTGTTTAAGTGGTTGATGTTGTCTCCCACCTAAACTCCAACGGGATTTGGCGGAGGGTTCTAGGAGGAATTTGGGATAGGGTGTGATCAAGGGGAGTTACGCAATATCCTTCAAAGTCCTCAACCTTGAACACAGGGTATGGCCTCAGACCAAGAATGGCTACCTTGAACACCTTCTATGGATGGGCAGGGGGGACAAAGGCTTGTGCAACTCAGAGTGGTGTCTTCAGGCCACAAAAAGCTAGGCTACATAGCACTCTATCTTGCCAAGCTACGGAAAGAGGAAGGAAAAATATGCGATGCTTGCTGAAATAGCTCCCCCTCACTAGATGGGGTATCAAAATCATGTGTTGTTCTTGCTCACCTCTGAAGCTGTCAAGAAATGCTTCCTATTCCCCACACTTTGCCTTGGGCGGGTGGGCCGCACCAAAAGTTGTCTCGGGAGGAGGAGGAGGAGGAGGAGATGGAGGAGGAGGAGGAGGAGGAGGACGAGGAGGACGAGGACGAGGAGGACGAGGAGGAGGAGGAGGAGGAGGAAGAGGGGAGGGGGGCGAGGTCTTGGTGGTGGTGGTGGTGGTGCTGGTGGTGCAGAAGCAGGATGCCGGTTGAGTGTTAATGGTGGTAGGCAATGGGTCTAATTGGAGTGGAGGAGAAGAACGGAGAGGGCACCATTGTGGGCCCCCAAATTGTGACCGCGCCTGTGTATGGTGCATGGCAAAAAATCAAAAACCACTGGATAAGGAAACAGGTAAAACAAAACAAATGCAAACAACCCAGACTGTGTCGCTTTGGAAAGAGGGATTAAACCATCCGAACTACAGTTCTCCTGCCAAACTATAAGCCTTGGGCATGAGAAACTCGGTTGCCTAACCATAGAATAGTACACCATGCAATACAACCAAAGAGTATCAAGCAAGAGGTTTCTTAGGAGAAAAAACACAACAAATGATAGTGCAACTTATAGGGGCCTCCCGCTAGCCCCGCCAACACGATGCCTGCCACAGTATCCTCATTCTTCGCCCTGACATCCGAGCTACCTTCTTGTGGGTGTTGCGGTGAGAAGCTGCTCGGGGACATTGTCATGAGACCCGGTTGTAGCAAACGGGTGCATGCACTTTGCAGGCCTTGGTCATTGGTCATTGGTCGCCTACCCCTACCAGTGCGCGCCGCCATCTTTGGCCTGTTTCATCTCGTCTATCGACAGGTAAAGCGGTATGGGTCATTTACCGATCTAGCGGCTGATGTTGCCCACGCTACAATGGTTGGCGGGGCAGTGGCGCCAGCTTACCGCTCACCACTTGTTGCGCGCGAGATTATGCATTCCATTGCAGCACCTATCCGCGCGGCAAGGGGAGAGGATATCGCTTGGATAGCTCGACTGATTGGGGTGCCAACAAGCAAGAGTTGGTTTACGCGCGGACAGTGTGCATGGGCCGAAGCCGTACTTTCTTTGTGGGCCTCCAGGACCTGCAAGCCGGCACGGCCGTTGCGATCCTTGCAGCGTATATGCAAGTGATGCTGTGCGCCGGACTGCCCGTAGGCTGGTGCAAGACTACCTTCGGCGAGATCCACATGATAATTGAGATCTCACTCTGTGCATCGGTCATTGAGGGTGGGTGGTCACAGGTGAATTTTGTGAAGGGTTATCGGTTGTTAATCTAGGCCGTCGTTCCAATGTAGAAAAAATAAAAAGTTGCCTCCACGTGTTGGCTGTCAATCTCTATGTTGTCGACAAATAGAATTCTGCATTCATGTTTATGGATGTCGTCAATCCACGAAACGTCATCCGCCAACGATACCATGGATAGGCTGCAGCCCTCGCATCACGGGAGGAAGAGGAAGAGCACACTGATGGGCATGATAGCCCCCCGAAGCGCCGCAAGATTCAAGTACCTCATGCCGTGGCGGACAATGTGGATAGCGGGGAGGGGGAGGGGGACGGGGGGGAAGAGGAAAGGGTGGAGGGCGACCAGAGTTTCTGCCTGGTACAACAGCACGACGCTGCAGAGGTGAGGAAGAGAGAGCATGAGCCAGGGTAGCGGGACCCGTGCGCCAGGGCAGCGGGACCCGTGGGCCACGGCGGCGGGACCCATGAGAGGGGAGTGAGTGGCCACCGGATTTCCGGGTTGTGTAGCGTGTGCAATGTGTGGTAGCAATTGGGCAGCGCCCACACACAATAATGACAAGACAAACTCTCAATCCCGCCCGGAAGTATCGCCTTCATGTTTTGGTGCTGTACCATGTGCAGGGCAGGCTTTGGGACACTGGGACCTATTGTAAGCATAAGACTAAAACGTTTCAAATTCCTAGTACAACAGCTGAGGCCCACAGGGGCAGAAATTGGGACACTGGGACCTATGGCAAGCATCAGACTAAAAGTTTAAAATTCTTGGTACACCAGCAGAGGCCAACAGGGGCAGAAATTGGGACATCGGGACCTATGGCAAGCATCATACTAACAGTTTACATTCCTGGTACACCATGGTACGCCAGCAGAAATTGGGACATTGGGACCTCTGACACTTATGCGATCTATCAGACTCCATCTATGAAAGTAACAACACCCAGTCAAAGTTAAGAAAACAGTAAACAACCGTGTCCAAACCTTGAAGCAACCATCTAGAGAGCATCAGGAAATGGCAGCAACCATCAAGAGTACATCGGCATATATTAGCGTAACTCCCCTCCCAACTCCCAGCCCCCTGAAAACACCCACAATGGGCTCAGGGCATCATTTTGTGCCCCAAAAACAACGAAAAACACCAAAAACACCAAAAACTTGGAAAAAAAACAAGGTTTTTTGATCCTGCCCGTCAACCCTTCACAAACCCTCGTGACGGGTGGTTTCTAGACCCCTGATCATTGCAAGTATTTGTTCCCATCCATTGCCATCTGTTTTGTTTGTGAGGGTGGGGGGCTTAGGCGCCTGCCCCCTAACTACTTTCACCCTGAATCCAATCACCTGTGTCTGCCCCATCAACCACGCGCACCGTCTACCCCACCCGCCTCAAAGGTCCGGTGTTTGTATTGGCTTGCCGATGATACCCGGTTGGTCAGTGTTGGAATGGACGGTGCGGTGTACGACTGGAACCTGAAGGAGTGCCGCAAAGAAAACGACAATGTCATGAAATCCATCAGCTACACATCCGTGGTTGCCGACGGGAAGAACCTCTGGGCCGTGGGGTCTGACCGCAAGCTGCGGGAGATGGAGCTCTCCTCACTGACAATGATCCAGGAACTCGACACTGGGGACTACCCGCTGACCACTTTGGCCCTGGCCACGAATCACCGTATGCTCTTTGGAGGGTCTGATGATGGTTCTGTCCGGGTGTACACATTCCCTCTGCAGGGGGGAGTTCAGGAGCATTCGCTGGCCCATGCTGCCCCCATCACGCGCCTGGCCCTCACTTTCGATGAGTCGGTCCTGTTCACGGTGGGAGACGACTGCACGCTATATGTGTACGATGTGAAGGTCTCTCTACCCTCTCCATCCACTTTGCCCATTCCCAAACCGCCTTGCCCTCCTCTCCAAGCGCTACCCTCACTGCAACTGCTTGGAGCCTCTAAATGCCTGCACCGCTTTTTGCCCTCCTCCTCCAACACTTGTGATTTCCTCCAAGGACAAGGATGGGCGGTCCGCCAAGCGGGAGGTGACATTCGCCGAGGAGATCCTGATCTCGAAGAGCGATTTGGAAGAGAAGAACGCCACAATCAATGAACTGCGGACTAAGGTTGAGGAGCTGAAGCTGGATATGGACTATCAGCAGCGCCGGCGTGAGATCAAACATGAGGAGAAGATCAAGGAACTAACGGACCAGTTCAAAGAAGAGCTGGAGCATCAGACCGCCAAGTACGAGCAGCTGCTAGCGCTCAAGAATGAGCAGGTGCATAGTGCTCCCTTGCAGCGCATTGGCAGCTGACTTGTACCCACTTTGCAGATATGTCAGAATTTGCAGGCTGCCGTATGGGATGATGCATCAGACAGTGCGAGATACTTGTGTCCTCCGTGTCACCTTTGTATCCACCCGAAGTGTTCTCACATGAACCAAAGGGAGGGAATGTGGGCAAGGGAGGGGAGAGAGGGAGGAACGCAGGGCACCGCATGGCACCCATGGCACCACAGCGACTGACGTGAGCCCCCAGCCCGGGACAATGAGACAGGGCTAGGACACTGCCCAAGCCCAAACCCTGAGTCATACCTGGTGCACAGGCAAGCATAAGGCGATGTGCGGCTCGAAGGTGGGTGTGCCAGTCCGTGCAGAAGGGAAATAGACTCCCAAAAGACAATCTTCTATTTCTGGTTCCCAAGAGAGTTGTACTTTTGGGCAACTACATGCAACTTGCCCCTGTCCCCAAGTTGCGATAGCACACGGGTTTGGGTTAGGATAGGCACTCTACGCATTTTCGGGCAATGAATCTTTATCACAGGCGAAAGTGCCCGAGAACCCCGACAATGCCGAAACACTGAAGTATAGAAACAAGGTCTCATAGCAGCGGTACAAGATGGCATATAGCCAAACTGGGAGTACCTATGTCGTGCCTTCAAAACCTACTTAGCTTAGGCTAAGTGTCCATAAGGAACCCAAGTCAACATGGTCCTCATATGCACACATGACGAAAAGTGCAAGATGCGCCATGTACTCACAAAACGACATTATCGGACACAATGAAACAACAGGATGAGGAAAGGACAATGACAGCATGGGTTGTGCCGACGATACTGAACAAGGGAAGTGGAGTGGCCCACTGCATAGGTAGTGGCCCGCAACACATGGACAATCGCTCTGTGGTGCTTGCCGCACCGCCGGACACCCCTGAGTGACACCAGCTGCTTTGGGGAAGTGGAGCTCTATATGCCAAAATAGATGCAGGCACACTCTAGTGCATGTGCGTAGGATGGCCTGCAGCAGAGCGGTCCTTAAGGAACCAGATTTTTTTTTTTGTTAAGGACCGCCCTTAAGGACCGCCCCAAGGGATCACCAACCGCCAACCGCCAACTCCCACCAACCACCAACCGCCAACCAGCAACCGCCACCAACCCCCGCCAACCACCAGCGGCGACCAACCGCCAACTGCCAACCACTACCAACCGCCACCAACCACCAACCACCAACCACCAACCACCAACCACCAGCCACCACCAACCGCCACCAACCGCCAGTTGCCAACTGCCAACCGCCAATTGCCGCCAACCGCCAACCGCCACCCGCCACCCGCCACCAACCATGGTTGAACACATGGCATGCCCGCGGGCTTTTTTGGGGACACTGTGTAACGGAACACTTGTTTTTTTCCCGTTAAGGACCGCCCTGGCCTGCAGGCAGTTGGGAACCCTTGTGGAGACCTGCTCTTGGATTTGGCACATGGGAAAAGGGAGCACCAGGGCAAAGCTGGGCTGGGGCACAATGTGAGCCACACCAAGCACATAAGAGATGGGCGGTCAACAAGAAGGTGACAGCCCAAAAAAGTCGCAGCCAGCCAATCAGCCGGCAGCTGGGCAATGCGGGAGGTTTCTGCTGGAGCAAACAATTTTGGACCCACAGACCGCTGTTGGTGTCTGTGGCCAGACACCAACAGCGGGCTGTTGGTTCAAAATCACAGTATGTTTGCTCATGGGTCCTGTCCAAAATACCCCCCCCCCCCCCTCTTTTGAACGAAGCCTGTTTACTATGTTGTGCAAGTGGACCCGCAGTCATGTGCAATTGGGCCAACAGTGTGGAGGGGTGTGGTGCATGAATCGTCATCAGCCCTAGACAACCAGTGGCATGCTTTTCAACCCTCCACAGCCCTAAATGTCGTCCAACGGCTGGTGCTACTGAAAATCTAGTGTCACTAAGATGCAATGCTGATTATGGCTCAACAGAGCCTCTAGATGGCTGAAATGTTCTAGAATGCAGGATGAAAGGCTGTGCAAAGCTGTTGAGGGTTATTCATCAAGTGGTGCTGTCAGAACAAGAATGTGACTGTCTGATGACCATTTGTGTCACTGGCTCTTCACATGTCTTTCAACTAGAACGGAAAACTTAGAGAAATGAGCAAATGGTTGAATGTGTCAGTTTAATGTCTGAAAGGTCTTTCTACCTCCATGATGGCATGCACTGCCCCAACCATCTTTCATCAAATTTGTGGCCCCCAGAGACCAGGCACTGAGATTCAACACATGTCCTGAGTAGAAGTGGTTTGTCTTGGTGTTCCTGGCTGCATCTATCATCTTGCTTTGCAGTTGAGCATCGCAAGCCTCAAATCCCCTTCATTCTGTTTGCTCCCCTATGACATTGTTTCTGTTGGATGGCCATATTATTCCCTGATGTTATTGTTGTATTTTTATATGTTGTTCTGTGTTTGTTCAAGATCTCGGTGTTGTGTTTCATGAGCTTTCCATGAGCGGAAGGAGGGTTGATTCCCATGGGCGGCGGCACTTCTTCTGTTGTTGCAGCTGTTGTTCAATGACCTCTTTTGAAAATCATGTGGGAATCCGCACAATTGTTGATCTGCAGGTTTAGTACCCACACCAGCCAGCAATTTGCACGTGGGTTATTAATCAAGTGGTGCTGTCAGAACAAGAATGTGACTGTCTGATGACCATTTGTGTCACCAACAGCCGTCTGTGGGTCCAAAGTTGTTTGCTCCAGAAGAGCCCTCCCGCATCGCCCAGCTGCTGGCTGATTGGCTGGCTGCGACTTTTTTGGGCTGTGCAAGTGGACCCGCAGTCATGTGCAATTGGGCCAACAGTGTGGAGGGGTGTGGTGCATGAATCGCCATCAGCCCTAGACAACCATTGGCATGCTTTTTAACCCTCCACAGCCCTAAATGTTGTCCAACGGCTGGTGCTACTGAAAATCTAGTGTCACTAAGATGCATGCTGATTATGGCTCAACAGACATTGTGGTATGATGCATACCATGGGTGCCATTGCTGATGTGTGTGCGTCCGAAGAATACATTCGGATAATCTGTGACGCAAAAGACCGTACAATGGCTGTATTGATGATTGGAGAAAATAGCTCTGGGCAGGTGACAGCTCTTGTGACATTGACACAAGTGGTGCCATGCGTGTGGTGATGAGATGTCCCACTGCCCTTGGTGGTGGCCAAAAAGATCGCTGGCCTGCAGTTGGGTGTGGTGGCGTGTCAACTCTTGCACTGGGGTGCAGTTTTTGGACGTAGAGCTGGTGGTGAGTAAAGAAGCAAAAAGCAGCAAAGATCTCCCATACCCAAAACAAACCAATGACACCTTGGAATGTTCTAAATTGGCATTTTTTAAACTTGTACGTTCCAAATTGGTGGATACCTAATTTCCAATGACAAACAGCTGTACAATGGAATAATGATGTGTTGCCAAGAGCTAGCAATGGGACTACATGACCAATGGGTGTTTCAACTACTTCCCCCAAAAGTGCACAAAATGACAAATCAGAGCTATTGGCACATGGACAAAGCAACATAATGGAATGGTGGTCGTTGCCCAAGTTGGGTAAATCCTGTGACACAAATGTTCATAGTGTGTTCTAGAGTTGTGAACGAACAACCAAATGTCAACACAGCTGCTTGCACAAAGTGCTTTGTGGGTCCAGTTGCACGCCTTCACCAAAATGCGTGGACCTTCACAAAAATGACCCTGGTGCCCCAAATACCAGCACACTATGGATCCAGCCACACCAAGCGCTTGCCCATTATGGTGCCCGCTACACCGAATGCCAGCACCACAGGCCAACACACTTTGAGTCCAGATCTGCAGACCAGCAGATGCCTCAAAATGGTGACACAGGGTGAGCCCAGTTGCGCCACACGCATCACAGTGCAGATGCAGTTTCACCAAGTGCCCCACGGGCCCCAGGTGCACAAAATGCCAACACCGCGTGTGCTGAGAGACTACATGTCCAGGTGCCCCATGCTGACACACCATGCGGACGCACCATCTTGATGCAGGACGTCCCCAGTTGCACCATATTCCAACTCACGATGGGTCCAGCCGCATCATGTGCCAACAAGCGTTGGGACCAGTCGCACTACACCCCCCAAACTGTGGGCTCATCTCCTGGCCCTCATTTTGGAAGATGGGTGTTAAGCAGCCGCTTGAAAAGCTCGACCGTGACCTACTCCTTTCCCGTGCACAGGATATCAATTTCACGGAGATCCGCCGCGACATGACCGAGAAGCACCGTGGAGAGACATCAAAGCTGGAAATGGACTACCAGGCCCAGATCCAGGCCAGTGAGGAGCAGATAACAAAGTTGAAGCGCGACCTGGACAGCCAGAAGAAGGATTTCCAGAACCAACTCAACGGCAAGGACACAGCCATGGAGAAGGCCAAGAAGGAGATGGAGGAGAATTTCCAGGAGGCGCTGGCGGTGGAGAAGGAGATGAATGAGTCGCTGCGGCACGAGCAGAAGGATTTGACGCGGGAGCACGAAGAGATCCGGAAGCAATTGGAGATTGACACAGACATTGAGATTGAGGAGATCAAGGAGAAGTATGAAAACCGGCTGCAGAATGAGCGCGATTCCTTCTTGAGGCTGAAGGGGGAGAACGGGATCATGCGCAAGAAATTCAATACACTCCAGAAGGATATTCACGACAAAAATGAGGAGATCAACGGCCTTTTTGGCACTCAGAGCGAGTTGGATCAGAAGATTAAGGGACTTGAGAAGGATATTGAGGCTCTGAAGGTGTGTTGCATGTCGTTTGGTTGGTCATTGTTATTCCTCTGGTTGTGTTGTTGTTTCATGTGACTGTTTATATCGGCGTCTGCATCTGCCTGTGTGTCTGTCCTTCCCTCCCTGATTGCGCTTGCTTGTATATATGCGCATAATCCCAACTCAGAGCCGGTAATTGCAGGAGGGTCTCTTAGGATGAGTACTCCACAGTAGAAGAGCAGATCGTTCCCTCGAGTGTTTGCATCTGCAGTAATCAGCATATTCTTATTTTGCAATGGTCAGGTAGACGCCTGTGCTTGTGCTTATCCCTGTTCTCGTTTGTTTCTATATGTTGTGTTTTTGTTTGTGCCAATGTATGTTTGTGTAGAATGAGATCAAAGAGCGTGATGAGACCATTGGGGACAAGGAGAAGCGCATTTACGACCTTAAAAAGAAGAACCAGGAGTTGGAGAAGTTCAAGTTCGTGCTGGATTACAAGATTCGTGAGCTGAAGAGCCAGATCGAACCCCGGCAGGACGAGATTGCGCAGGCCAAGCAGAAGATCAAAGAGATGGACAGTGAACTGGAGCGGTACCATCAGAACAACTTGAGCCTTGTGCTGACTATCAACGATTTGAAGCTGAAGATTGATGGGCAGCAGAAGGAAATCCACAATTTGTCCAACAAGCTCAAGGATGCGGAGACGTACAAGGTATGAGCACCCTGGCCCTCCAATGGAGCTGTCTTAGATGCCCATCTGTTTGGGGCAGAGAGAAGGGGTTTGATGGATTTGGCTCAAGGCTTCAGGCACACGAGCGCGGGTCTCAGCAAGTGAGTGTGGGGTAGGATAGTGAGATATTGAGTGTGGTAGGGGTAAGCCCAGAGGTACAACAAATGGGAGTTCAGCAGTAATTGGGCAGTCACCTGCAAACTCAAGGCGAGAGTACCTCGGCACCCCACCTCCACTTTGACCGTGGGCACTCCCGCTGGCTGCACAGGCCCTACCACTGCAGCCCCAACAAGAGCTGCCCGACTTGTGTCATAGGTCCACTGGGGGACCATACCCAACCGTCACTGTTGGGTGGTTTGGGATGCGGAGTGACGCCACTCCCCCCCCCCCCCCCCACATTATGGTCCCCTCCCCAACCCCAACCGCTTTTTTCCTTCCCTCCCCACCCTCCGTCCAGGCCCTGCTCCAAGACAGTGGGGTTAGGTATCAACCTGCTGAGGGTGCATTCCCAGGGTCATCCCCATTCCCGCACCCCATCTGCTTTTCCCTGTTGCCCATTTGCAGACACGTATTCGCACCGATTTGTCGGAGTTAGCCAACATCATACAGGACCCCAAGTCTCTGAAGGAGTCTGTCAAGAAATTGTACCAGAAGCATGTCAAGGAAAAGGTGCGCGACACACAGGAGATGGAGGAGGACCTGCAAAAGGAATACAACCGCCAGCGTGACTACCTTGAGAAGACAGTGGAGTCGCTCAAGCGCAAGCTGGTCTGTTCTTGCTCCTGCCGTCTGCTGTAGCGTCAAGAGCTGTGCTGTGTTGGTCTGTGGTATGCTTTGTCCCCCGTCCTCCCAGGTTATGCAACCCCCCCCCCCCCCCCTGTGTGCACTGGTACCTGGCTTTTTGGTTGGTTGGCTGTTGGTTTTCGGGTTGCTTGGTTGGTTGTTGGTGGATGGGTTCTTGGGCAGCTAAGTTTGGCTGGTTGGTTGGTTGGTTGGTTGCATGTTTCGCTGTTTGTTGGCTAGTTGCTGGGGTGTGTGCACAGGTGCTGTAGCATTGTAGATGGTGTTGGGTGGGGTGTATGTCTGTGTGTTGCCTTGACACGTGCTGTGTGGTGTTGTTGCACAGTGTGTGTGTGTGTGTGTAAGCATGTATGTGCGGCCATTGCAAGGGTCTTTGGGGGGGTTGTGCACTTCTTCTCTGGCTCTTGTCTTTGCCCTTCCCTATGCTGTTGCATCTCCCCCTGCCCCCTGCCCCTGCTGCCCTGCACCCCCCTGACCTCTCCTCCCTTGTCCCCGCCTTTGTCCTTTCCTTTGCCCTTGCTCTGCTGTTCCCCTTGGTCTCGCTCGGCGCTGCCTTGGTCTACAGCCCCCTCTTGTGGTGCACCTCTGCCACTGCCCTAGCCCTGCCTCTACCACAGCCCAAGCCCTCCCCTCTGCTGTGGCGGCCTGTCCCTCCCCAATTTCAAACTGCAAATCTTCCCCAAGCCCTGTCCACACCCCTGCCCCTGCCAATGCTGCCAGGTTAAGGACGCAGACTCCCACAAGTCTGACACAAACCGCATCATGAACGAGAATGTGGTCCTGATCAAAGAGATCAATGAGCTGCGCCGTGAGATCAAGATGCTGAAGTCGGCAGCGCAAGCCAAGACTGAGAAAGAGGGTCTCGGCGGGTCCATTGGCAGCGCGCGCACAGAGGATGCACAGCGTGAGATCGAGATGCAGCGGATGGAGATCCAGCGGCTGCGGCAGCGGATCGATGATCTGGAGCGGCAGCTGTTTGCACGTGGCCGTCCTGTAAGCCACGAGAAGCTGCCGCCCATGGAGGGCTTTGACGGGCCCGGCGTGTCGCCCCCTGGGAGCGCCGGCAGCGGCGGATTCGGCGGCCGGGTGGTCACGCCACCACAGATGCCACACCCGCCGGTGTCGGTGCAGCCCCCGCCAGACCCGGCGGCTCCAGTTGCGGATTAGCATTATTATGTGCAGCGGCGGCAGCAGCAGAGGAATGACCCCTTGGGTTTTAGTTTGGGATGACGTTCCTGCAATGCTTCGCCTTCCCGGGGGCCTGCCGTGCCTCATACAAGACCACATTAATCCCCATTGTCCCTCCCCTGACTGCCCCCCTGGACAGCTCCCTCACTGCCCCACACGCCCTTTGGCTGCTGGGTCCTTCCGCTTGCACTATGCCGCTTGAGATGCCCCCCTTTTGCCCGGTTTCTGCGTTGAACACCCACCACGTGTGGGGCATCCCTTTTGTCCCGTCCTTGGCCAAAACCAGGCCCACACTCACACCTTCACAGCACACGGCTTCTGTTGCTTGCAAAGCCCTCTCCCCATCCCCAAGCCTCCACGATACATCCAGCACCACTTCCGGACAGCCAAGCTCTTCCGTTAGGATCATCACAACAGTTTGTGCACACTCCCCTTCCTTGCGTCTCAGTAATTTCCGGATGGCCCCTTCCAGATCCTCTTCTCAGGGTGTGTTGCACGCGTTGAGCCAACAAGTGACCATGATGACCCTGCCTGTGATGACGTTCACCCTGCCTTATGTGCATTTCTGTGTCGAACCCAATGTACGTGCAACTTGTCCACTGACCTCTTGAGCGCCATCCGCTCACTCCTGCTCCATCTTAGTGCATCCTTGCAGCGTCACACAGGACAACATCCAGCACAATCCGCATTGTGTTGTGCAAAGGGGTGAATGTCAGTTTTGCACAGGCATAGCGCAGCATTCGCACTTGCTTGCACACACATCTCAGCACCCCCAGACATACTGGAGCATCTCTCCACCATGCAGTCCTTGCATTCCATGCCTCACATGCAGTATGTCAAGGATCTGAGCACACATGCACACACGCACACACGCACACATGCATTAACCTCGCAATTTGTGCATGATTTCAAGGATTTGGGCATACGCTCACGAACACCGCATGGTTTCTTGAAGACAGCACACAGTAAATACTGTGCTCCCAAAGCCACTGTTTTGCCCGGGTTACAAACAGCCCTGTATCTATTTTGTCACATGTGGTTGACTCTTTTTCTAAATTCCACGTGGATACAGTTGATGAGTACCAGAGGCAGGGCTCTCTTTGAGGAACGAGACTTTCTTGATTCATCGTTGTAGACATTCCCTGGATTGTGGTGGCAGACAGGGCATTCCGCACTGTTGTTTTTTGGTATATTTTACTTTGAAGTCTTCCCTCTGACAGGTGTGGTTAACCGATGGCAGTCACCAGCGGTGATGTCCAGGCGCCACAGAGACCAGCAGTTTCTTGGCTGCTGCTCAGGACCGCTCTGCCCAGGCTCACATCTTAGTGTGGTGCCGCTACAGCTGCATATCTGTTTGGCATTAGGCAGGGCATTGTGTATTTGCTCAGAATATGTCATGTCTGTAATATCTCCTGTAAACATGGCTCGTTTTCACTTTTTTGTCGTATGGAAGTTAGATGTGGGTTTACATCTGCGTGTCCGTGGGTGCAACAGGGTCACCAAGGCCTTTGGGACAGCTTTGCAGAAAATTTGTCACCAAGAAGAGTTTGAAAGGCATCTGTGTATGTTGTAAGACATGTAATTTTTTTGTGGTAAATGTGTGCAACAAAAAAATCGTACAACCATGTCATTTTTTCTTTGCAGGAGTTGTGAGTAAACTGTAGTTGTGTTTGCCGCAAAAGGAAAAAGATTACCCGACGTGAGAATTTTTCTGGTGTTTGTGTTTACCAAACACAACATGAAATTACACAATGTGACATTTTTTTTGTTTTCGCGTTTGCTGCAAAATATTATACGATTTGACTACTTATTGTTGTATTCGCGCTCACCGCCAAAAAATACACAATTTTACTTCAAAGAAAAAAATTACAGTGTTATCCGCCACAAATCTACACGCTTGGTTTATGTAGCCAATGTGCCCACATGTGGGCCCTTTCTGATTTTGTCCCCCACTGAAGCGTTGGGGACCCCATTAGATGGCAGGGGTTATGCAACCAGTCTGCCCATTTGTGGGCCAATTCTGATTTTGTCCCCAGCTCTGAAGGATAGGGACCCTGATTTTGTTTCAAGTGTGTATTACCTCGACTGATATTATGTTACATTGGCTGAGCACCAAGTAGTGTGTGGCCGCATAAAGTTTTTGGTGCGTTGAGGATGCAGAGTTCCATCGTGAAAGTCGCTTGGGGGTGCCGCTCAGAAGTGGCAATGGTACGTATTTTAAAATTTCTTTTTTTTGAAATCCGGGTTTGCCGTAGAAAAGAACATTTACATGCCCCACATTTCCCCTCAATTTGTCGCATTTTTTTTCGCAGCCACATGGCCCACTGCAACACAAAATAGCGGGACTTTACCGCGACAAAATTCACATGGCTCGGAGTTTTTGTAGAGGGGTATTCTCGTTGCATGCTCTAAACGCTTTGAATGTTAATAACTTTCGCATTTTGAATGTTCATTTGCCGAATCTCCGAAGCAGATTGGTATCCCGTTTGAGGGGAGTCGGGAAGATAGGAGTTTGTTTATACGTTACACTCACCGTGGCTCATGGGCTTCGTACAAAGGAGAGCAACTCCGTAATATCTTTCCTACACAAATATAGACCAATATTGCAAATATCTAGATGTGGCCCATGTCTGATGCGAAAAGATCCAATGGTAACGGGAATGTGCAATGTCCAATAATGTATCCATCAGGTCAAAAGATATTGACACCGATGCTTCACATAGCCCTATTCTTTTCACATTAGGGAATATCTGCGATGCATGGGGACACTTATTGATGAAAACCGCAGCCCTATTTTTCTGCCATTCTGGGCTTAAACCTAATGTCGAGATATGCACGACTAAATAATCACTCACATGTATGAGGGGCAATTCCGAGTGCACGAGAAGCAAGAAAAGAAAAAGAGAAAGAATTATTGAATTCAAATTAGTCTTGAGGATGTTCTTGTGCCTCTTTGACCACTGCTTGTTTTCTGCTGCTTGTTTGCCGATTCCCAGATCTTTGATAGTTTGGTGAAACAAATGATTTTGTGACACCCAAGAAAATCCAGATGCAAACCAAAGTCCTGGTAGGGCACAATTCAGGATCAAAAATACTCCAAGCATGAAGGGCTGTGCATCAGAAAAGCAGGAACAACCACTTATGTACAGCAGTGCTCAACTAGATTCGGATAGATAGTTACACACACCTAAGAAAAGAATAAAAAAGTGCTCTTCTGGGGCTCCCCTTTTGAGACAGGGTCACACTGAGATGTGCACCTTTGTTTGTGGTCCCATAGGTGCTGAGGCGGCACGGCATGTGGCACTCAGGTTGCCGCCACTTCACCAAGAATCTTCCTACTTAGCTAGAGTGGCTGGGAATTGAATCCAGGACCTCTCAAAAAGATGTACCACAGCCCCCTAGGCTGCACACCACTACGATAAGTAGTTATTTATGAAAAAGTACAAATAAATATATAGGGTTTGAACCGGAGCCGTGGGTCGGTCAACTCAAGATATCCCTCAGGATCCTGCGATAGCATCAAAGTAGTTGGGGGGACAGGGGTCTTCGCTACATCCACCGATTAGAGTTGGGTTGTACAGGTCAAAATGCATTATCTTCACTGTATTGGAGGCAAATACTAAGATAAAAAATGTGGTATGCCTCAGGGTATCTTTAATAGAACTAAAGCTATCCCCATAGGCGTAGAAATACATTTTTTCTTACTCCTCGCGTGTGCTGCGGTGGCCACCACTGTCGCATTTCAGAAAAAAGCAAATTTTCTTTGGCCTCCACATGGGGCATTCTTGCATCTTTTTGAAGTTACCTATAACCCCTCTCACACTAAAACTTGACGCTGTAGCGCTGCAATCGCTGGTATATGCCTTGCAAAACATTCTCTCATAGCCGGCCATTGCGCCTTGAAGCGTCTTTGGCGCAACTTTGGCTTGGTAGGGGTTAAATGGGCATGCTAGGTCGTATGCTCATGCATCCGTGGCTCAAGAAGGCGCTACGCAAAAACAAGCGCTCCATAGGCTGATAGGGGCAGGCGTCGTTGTAGAGGTTCAACCTCGGCCTGCCGACTCCACTTGACCTGTTGCTTTAAGCACATGTGCCAGCTGGTCTTTGTTGCCGTTTTAATTTGGCTCTTTGGATCTAATCAGTCTCCTCGAGGCGGCAAGCTCGGCCCGCATACGGCATTTGGCTCAGTGGCGACACACGGACATCGGCAACACCGTCATCCTTAAGCTGACCCTGCGTCACAAGACCGATTCCACTGATCGCACTGCCGCTGATTGCGCTGATTTCGCTTCTGCCTGCCGCTTCCGCAGCCTCCGCAGATTTTACGTCAGCTTTCCCCCAAATTTTGCTGTGATGCTAATAGTGTTAGATCGCTAATCACTAAAGCCGTCTAAATTGAAAATAATACGGTGCCGCAGCCGCCGTCTAGAGGTTTGGGTACTAGTGCTGCCCGAAAGGTTAAAACCGCATTGAGAATGGTAATAATTGAACTTCGTTTCCTTGCTTAGATGTGCCTTGGTGTCGTGCATTCAACCAAACTACGTGGATTTTGCGCAAAAGTCACTTACGCTTGGTTTTTGTAAGTGAAATCAGCTTCCGTCTAGAGGCTTGGGTACTCGGGTGCTCCCCGAAAGGTCAAAAACGCATTGAGAATGGTATGGGTAAATAATGATTGCAATTGAACTTCGTTTCTTTGCTTATATGTGCCTTGGTGTCGTGCATTCAACCAAACTACGTGGATTTTGCGCAAAAATCACTTATGCTTGGTTTTCGTAAGTGAAATCACCTTCCATCTAGAGGTTTGGGTACTAGGGTGCTCCCCGAAAGGTCAAAAACGCATTGAGAATGGTATGGGTCAATAATGATTGCAATTGAACTTCGTTTGCTTGCTTACATGTGCCTTGGTGTCGTGCATTCAACCAAACTACGTGATTTTTGCGCAAAAATCACTCATGCTTGGTTTTTGTAAGTGAAATCACCTTCCATCTAGAGGTTTGGGTACTAGAGTGCTCCCCGAAAGGTCAAAAACGCATTGAGAATCGTATGGGTAAATAATGATTGCAATTGAACTTCGTTTCTTTGCTTATATGTGCCTTGGTGTCGTGCATTCAACCAAACTACGTGGATTTTGCACAAAAATCACTTACGCTTGGTTTTCGTAAGTGAATTCACCTTCCATCTAGAGGTTTGGGTACTAGGGTGCTCCCCGAAAGGTAAAAAACGCATTGAGAATGGTATGGGTAAATAATGATTGCAATTGAACTTTGTTTCCTTGCTTACATGTGCCTTGGTGTCGTGCATTCAACCAAACTACGTGATTTTCCGCAAAAATTGGGTGTGTTTGGTTTTTGTAAGTGAAATCAGCTTCCATCTAGAGGTTTAGGTACTAGAGTGCTCCCTGAAAGGTTAAAAACGCATTGAGAATGGTATGGGTAAATAATGATTGCAGTTGAACTTCGTTTCCTTGCTTACATGTGCCTTGGTGTCGTGCATTCAACCAAACTACGTGATTTTTGCGCAAAAATTGCTTGTGTTTGGTTTTTGTAAGTGAAATCAGCTTCCGTCTAGAGGTTTCGGTACTAGGGTGCTCCCCGAAAGGTTCAAAACGCATTGAGAATGGTATGGGTAAATAATGTGTGCAAGTTAGAAGCATAAAGGCATGAAGTAAAAACAGTGAAAAAGTTGTGAAAAAGAAGTGGAATCAGTGCAAGCAGTTAAAAAAGATGGGGTGCCAAGAGGTGCCATCCCGGTTGTGCTAATGCACAATTTGGCTGTTGGGAACACTTCTACCATAATAATTTATGTCCAAGGTGGCAAGTTAGAAGGAAGTGAAATCAGTGAAAAACGTTCTGAAAAAGAAGTGGAATCAGTGCAAGCAGTGAAAAAAGATGGGGTGCCAAGGGGTGCCATCCCGGTTGTGCTAATGCGCAATTTGGCTGTAGGGAACCCTTATACGACAATAAAATTATGTCCAAGGTGGCAAGTTAGAAGGAAGTGAAATAGAAAGATGTCCTTGATTAGTGCCCTAATGATTTTGATGAAATCCTGCAGGTTTTGATGTTGAAAACCCAAAGCAAAGCAGCAAGTAGAGCAAGAACAGGATATGGATCAAATGTATGAACTAAGTAAGTAAGTAAGTAAGGGCGGCCGCGTCCGCAGCCTCATCTGACTTCTCCTTGTTTGTTTTACATGGTGGCCGCCTCTGGCGGGAAGGAGAGCTCTCCACCATCAGTTCCCCTGGCGACCCCTGTCTCACCTCACGGCCGAGAACGTCAACCAGTTTCCCTTGGGGCATGACCGGCGGTAGGCTCCCTTCAGTCGCTGCCCTCACGGTTTCAGCTCCTTCCGGTCACCCTTTGAAGGATCCCCCGGCCTTCCCCCCCTAGCACAGCCTATTGGGCGCCTGCAGGCGGGTTTCCTGTGGATAGCCCTCGCCGACAGCGGAGCATTTCTCTCTGTCAACCACATTCCACCACTCCCCATCCCTCACGGGTTGGAGTACCCACTCGGCTCCCGGATGCACTTGGGTGTCGTCCTGAAGCGGTACCCAGAACCCCATGGCCAGGTTACGGCATACAACCGGTCTCCGGTCCACTAACCCCATGCACGGCGTGTTCCGTGCCGTGAAGCCCCGCATCGGCATCCGATGCACCGCCAGCGGAGATTTGTGTATCAGAACATCAGGAATCAACAGGGTTTTATTTTCATATTGTTTCCGTCAATTTTTATGCTTCCGTTCCGATACTCACTGTTTTGACTGCTGGCGGTTGGTTCGCGACTTTACCGTAACCGCCAGTTTAACTGTTTATAATGGAAATTTTAACGCTATCCGCGACGAAGGCTCCAAAGTCGCCAGGAACTGCATGGATGCTTCCGCAATTTTCATAATTAATACTCGCAACCTTAATCCGAATTTTTCAGGATGTCGAAATCGGATTTTCGACTTCGACATCCCCGCACTTGATTTGACCTCTTTCGAGTGGACCTACGTGCTCCCGTATGCACGAATCAACTTCCCTTTTATCCTGCCCTCCATTTGTCTTAAAGATATGGGCAAAATAAAGTTGATTCGTGAGGCCACTTGTGAAGGTCATATCTCGTGTTGCTTGCGAGGAATTACGATAGGGAAACGTGGGATGTATTCACAATACTCCCGACGTAATTTAGGAAGCAGTATATGCCTTGCGTTCCCACACGTGCGCGCTAGTGTAATGGATCATGGTCAAGAGGGTAGAGTTTGCGTTACAACTCATTGACCATGATATTGCGTGCGTTAAGATAACTTTCGAGTGTAGCGCGCAAGTGTTGGTGTTGCATAGGAACTCTCCTTGAGTTCCTATGAGCGATTGACACAAAGTTATGCCCTTGGAGGGGCATGACATATCGTGGTGGGAGCCACCTTTTGGGGCAATATTTGGTATGTGCCATGTGTTGTGTTGCGTGCCCATTTGGCGGGTCCATTGCTCCAAGACGAGCCCGCCAATGGACCTCATATTGTGCAAGCCCCTTCTCCGTACTCCCTACGGTCAATTGCAAGCCTAACCTTCGTGAAGGGAAGCTTGTGTGGTGAACCCGAAGCGATGCGTTGGGAGCAAGGTGTGTATTTTGGAATTTTCCATATTTTCATGTGCCCACTTGGGAAGCAGCGCTCGTAACCTTTCAAGGCGCCCCAAGTGGAGCACATATGTGGGATCGAAGGTCATTGGTGTCAAGTCATTGTGTATAGAAGGATTAGTTGATTACTCAATCCAAGGCGACGATATTATAATACATTTGTGCGCCTTTCAAGGCACCTTTGTGTGTCTTTTTGCCAATTTTGCCATTTTTGGCTCGTCATGATGTCAAGTGGCGACCGTGTATCTCAACGTTGCGCTCAATTGACATCATGACCCAAGTATGTTATGAGGGTACATACTTCGGTAGCCAACATATCTTGGACCCGGCGAATAACTCCTCTTAGGCTTGGCATACCGTGGCTGCCATGTTGGCGATTTGGGACTATCCCAAATCATGGGCTCACTTGGCGGCCCTGCCATTCCCAATACCGGAGGAGTTGGGCGACGCCCCAAAGATATGTTGGACATATATGACTTGATACCAATCCTATGGCACACTCCGGTCCGAGTCGGGCATGTGCCTCATTTGCCCTAACCATGAGTGTGCGCAATTTTGGCCATTTTGAGCATTTTTCCACTCTTGCTGCCCGCCGTGCCCCATGTTCTAACCTTCGTGCACGCCGGACGCATGGACCAATGGACCATATATGACATGGGTGTTATGGGTAATGGTCCCCATGGTCCACACACCACGTGGGTGAAGCGGAGCCGCCTTCGTTAAGGCGCTAGGCCAAATTGAGTATGGGCAATTTTGCCATTTTTGCATTTGTGGACCCAATTGGGATCGTCACCACGCCGAGTGGCATGGAGATCTTTGAGAGCCAAGGGCATGGGAGTCTCCGTTGGACTCCCGGTGGATCACGTATGGAATGCCGGATCCGATCTCCAAGCCGGCGTGGAGATATACTATTGGGAGCACACCGAATTTTGGCTCATTTCAAGCAGCCAAAATGACCCAATTTTGGGACCCCAATTTCCCCCTTCCGTGTGGTCAATTGGCGGCCCCATTTCTCTAAGCCCATAGGGAGCCCGGACCTAAATTCAAGTTGTACACTCAGATATAAGTCCCCGGTCCTGCCCCCTACCCTGTGAGCCATTGGCCTTACCTTGGCCGAGCGAGCCACGCGTGGGAATGACGCCAATTTTGGCGATTTTGGCATCATGACCCCACTTGACTCATCCGTGTTGCCCTGATGCCGGGACCTCAGAGGGAACCAGGTTGAGTGAGGGCTCCAGGGAGTTCGTACTCGAAGGGCATAGGGTCAGTTGCCTCGTCCCTACCTCTGGCGGGTCCGGACGAGGGGTCAATTTTGGAGTTTTTCAAGCTAATTTCAGTTTGGGCTGAAACAGCCCATTTTCAGCTACCAACTCCTGGGTGATAATGGCGGGGCCATATCTCTGGCTCAGAGTGGAGTTGGGACCTGCCATTAAGGGAGCATAGGGAGCCACTGTCGGTTGGCCTTGGAGCCCCTGGGTTCCCAGGAACTCGCCTGTGGCTGGGCGGGACACCCCCCCTATTGGCAGGGTTTCAGGGTCCGGACTGAGCAGGGCATGGGTTGTGTTTGAGCCCCCGCCCCCATCAGCCACGGAGAGGGTCGGACCTGGGATTGGGATATGAGTTGGGACTGAGTGTCTATGGTCCTGTGATGCCCTTGCCCCAGTCCAGTCTTAACCCCATGTGTACATATCCTGATGTGTTGCTGTACATACTTTCGTTCCCTCTTTGCAGAGTGGCAAGGATTCTGAAACGCTTTGTCACATGACACAGGCGTATTGATGCCCTTGTGAGCGTAGTGCCTTGCCTGCCTGCTCACTTGTGCGTGTCACCGCAGCGTCCCGTGGCCGGCCCCCCACGGGAACGCGTCAAAAGCGTTTCACCGCCGCGGGGTTACCCAGCCCTCGCGTGCCACTCGGGGCCACCAACCCCGAGCAGCGCGTCGCAGCAGCGCGGCGCAGCTCGCAGCTCGCAGCGCAGCGCAGCGTCTCGCAGCGCAGCGCAGCAGCTCGCAGCGCCACTCAGCGACAGCGCCGAGTTCGTCACGGAGCCCGCAGCGCCGTCCAGAGCATCGTCCTGACCGCGCAGCGCCCGTGGAAGAGGTGCACAGACCAGGACTCCTGCATCAGCCCCATCGGCCGACCCGGAGTCCCAACGGCCGACCAGCAAGGCCGCGTCAACCACCTCCACAACCACCGGCTGACCAGCACCAGCCGCACTTCCAATCCAGTGCTGCAGCACCCTCCTCAACAACCACAACCAGTTCGTTGAGTTGAACGAGTGCACATCAAGGACTTCAAGATCATCTACGCCCCCGCTGCCATGGTGAATTGGCAGGAAGCGGGCAGGACGTGGCCGCGGCCCCACCCCCATGCAGCACGCCTGCTGCGTGGGTTGGTTTGGGACCAGCATTACCGCCACAGCAACCCCCAGTGCGAAGGGGGCATGCCCAGGAGCTTCGAGCTCCGCACGGACATCGCCCCCGACCGCCTGCAGGCCGTGGAGGACTGGCTGCGGGCGGAGGGGTACGAGTACCGCCACCAGCAGAGGCGCTGGAGGGCGTGGACCCGGCCGGACAGGCCCGGGGAAGGGCTGCGTCCCGACGGGATTGAGGAGGACGAGGAGCCCAACGCCTACCCGTCGGGCGCCTCGATCAACGTCTCCCTGTGGGACGTGATCGAGAAGAAGTTCCCGGAACCGGGGAACGAGCGCAGGCTGCAGGGCAGCAGCAGCGCGTCTCCGGCGACGGAGAAGAGGTCCGCCGGGGACAAGAAGAGGGACCGGAGGTGGCGGGAGTACCAGGAGTCCCTGGCTGCCGAAGCCGCCCAAGGCGCCAAGGGCGGAACCCCAGGCCCCAGTCCCCAACGGCCCAATGGTGGACACCACCCCGGCTCCACCACCCTTGGCGACTACATCCAAGTCGCCAAGCAGACCCAGGCCAAACCCCGTCCGCTGCTCCTGAGGGCCCGGCAGGCCTCAGCAGGCCCCAGCAGCGACATCGAGTCGGCCCACCGCGGGAGGACGCCGGCCGACCAGGCCAGCTCCAGCAGCAGCGTCGCTCCCGAAAGGGACGTGGCGCGCGCCTGTGAGCGCGCCTGTGGGGTGCCCTGCAACCGTCGGGTTGCCCGGCAACGGGCCAAGCAGTACAGCGCTGCTGTGGAGGGCGCCGCCGGCATCGCCCAGGAGGAAGCTGCGCAGTGGGCGCATGGCATGGCCATCCACACCCAGACCGTGGCGGCCATTGCGGCTGGACTCACGGCCGTGGCCGCCCATGGGGTAGCGACTGCCCAGGTCAACGATGAGTTGGCGGCAGCCGACGAGGAAGCCCGCCTGACGCAGGAGGCCATTGCCTGCAAGGAGGCCGAGGTGAAGGCGCTGGGGGAGGCGCTTGCCCAAGAGAGGGCAAAGAAGGAGGCGGAGGAAAGGGCCCACGCCGAAGCGACGGCTAAGGCCCATGAGGATGCCGCCAAGAAGGAAGCCATCGAGGCCGCGCGACGGAAGGTCGCTGAGGAGAAGGCCAAGACGGAGGCGGAGCTGGCGGCGTTGGAGGCGCAGAAGGCGCAGCTGCTGCAGGCCCGGGAGACCGAGGCGGCTCGTGCTCGGGAAGAGGCCGAAGCGCGGGCTGCCGCAGCCACCGCCGCCGCAATGGAGGAGGCAGAGGCCAAACTCCGCCACGAGACTCCCCCGGGAGGATCGCGAGTGGAGACCCTTCGAAGGCTTTTCGAAGGGGACGCCTCCTCCAGGATGAAGCTGGATGAGGCGGACACGGGCAGCAGTGGGAGCGGTAGCACCACCGCCCGTCGACGGAGGAAGGGCAAGGGGAAGACCCCCGAGAGGCCGCGGAGGCCAGCGGGTGGGCACCCCCACGACAGTGACCCCTTCTTCACCGCCAGTGACGGGGATGAACGAGGCCGTCGACATCGCCAAGTGGTGGCTTGGACGGGCGGAAGTGGCGGAGACGTCCCCATGGAAGGTGAGGATGAGGATCCCCCTCCTCCCTACCGGAGCTCCGAGTCCTCCGTGACCGAGACGCCCAGGTGGGGCGACATGGACGAGGATGACGACATGGACTTCGGCATCACGAGGAGGCGCCCATCCTCGGACCCACCGAGGCGACCCGGCGGAGACCCACCGGGACCCCCTGGCGGAGGACCTTCAGGACCCCCTGGAGGACGCCCACCAAGTGGACCCCCTGGAGGCGGACCACCGGGCGGGGGAGGACCCCCTGGACCGGGCGGACCCGGCGGAGGCCCTCCTGGAGGACCCCCTGGGGACCCCGGCGACCCACCAGGGAACGGTGTCCCGGATGCCACCTGGCGGTGGATTGTCTACCTCCGCAGGAGAGTCCAGTTGCTCGAGCTGGAGGTAGACACGGGCAAGAGTGAGATGGCTCGCATCTCCACGGTCGCCGCGCGCGCGCAGAAGGACCTGGACATCGCCAGGGCCGAGACCAAGTCGCTGACCAACGTCGTCAGCGGCCTGCAGGAGAGGCTGGATGCGCTGGAAGCCCGTGGGAGAGTCGGCAGCGACCACCCACCCCTGGAGTCCGGCTCGTCGGACGACGGCTGGGGACCCGGACCAGGTCCAGGCAGACCCCACGCCCCCGGCGGAGCCCCCAGGAGTCGCCCCAGCGCCAGTGCCCCCTCTCTCTCCGCCCCCTCCCACCACAGCGCGGGCCGCCGCAACGAGCGCGTGCCGCCCGGCAGTGGCAGTGAGGAATGGCGCGATGAGTGGCTCAGCGCGGACTACCACAACCGCCGTGCTCCACCGCGGACGCCTGTACGCCCCCGACGCCCGCCACCAGCCCCGGCGCCAATCCCCAGGGCTGGAGGACGTTATGGTGGACTCAGGGATGAGGTCCCCAGAGGAGACGTGGAGTGGGATGTCGGCGAAGGTGAGGACCTGGACCTGGACCTGGACCTGGAGGAGTTCGACATCAGCCCGCCGCGTGGTGTACGACGGGAGGCCGCTGAACGCAGCCGCCGGCGCCGTGATGAGGATGCGTACATGGATGCAGTACGGCGTGAACATTTCGGTTCAGCGTACGTGGAGGAACCGCGGCGTAGCCACAGGGATTCCATGGAGGAGATGGACGTGGCGGCCGTGGGAGTCCGTGGGCGAGGCCGATGGGAACCTCGGTCGACCTCGCGGCCGGCGTTCATGGTCTCTAAGGCCGCGGACGCCGCCGTGTGGGAAGACTTGAAGGACATCAAGCCCCCCATGTACGATGGCAACCCCCTCAACCTCGACCGCTTCTTGGAGAAGCTGGACGATTGGGGGCTGACCGTCACTGAAGACCAGCCTCCCGCGGATGCGGAGAGATATGTCTTCAAACGGTTCAGGTACCGCCTGCCGGAAGTGCTCGGCGAGCTATACTTCGTGGCGACCAAGGAGGGGAAAATCAAGACCCTCAAGGACGCCAAGAAGTGGCTCAACGAGCAGGAGCGGGTGGACGCTCCGCAGGTGGCTGCCAAGCGCTGGAAGTCCATCAAGCTTGAGCATGATGGACGGGAGATCCGCCTACGAGAGTGGCGGGACTTCCGAGGGAAATACACCCTCTTCCGCCGCAACGTGGAGGATTGGAACGAGGGTGACGAGCAGGCTCGCCTGCTCTCCATGCTGCCGGAAGCATGGATCAAGAGGGTCACCAAGGAGGAATCCAAGAGGGCCAAGTCCAACCACACGGTCAAGATGATGCTCCCCAAGGAGTATCATACGAACGTGGTGAGTTGGGCGAAGAAGAACGTGGCCCGGGATGTCAAACGGCACTCCCTGCGGAACGCTCTTCTCATCACCGTCTCGGGCGATCGCGAGAAGACCGCGATTTGGCGCCTTGACGATTGTGAGTTGAGCGGCCAGACCATCCGTCTGCAGCCCATCCCGGCGCGGATGAGCTGCGACGAGATCCTGGAGTGGGTTGGCGAGGAAGTACTCAAGGAGTACCGAAACCTCCACCACACCCGCGGGTTGAGGCCCGGCGACCGCGACGTCAACTACGTTGGCGAGGGACCTGGCGGGGAAGATGCCATGGACCCAGCGGGAGCCGGCGGCGATGAGACTCTCGTCGACGATGACGACGACGATGAGCCCGCCGAAATGGCCGTGTGTGCCTTCGTGGCCAAGAACCTGACCGCGGGGACCAAGCCAGCAAACTGGAAGCCCCTGCAGCCAGGTTGGAAGAAGCAGGAGAAGAGGGACCCTCGCCGTATTGGCGACCCTCCGCTGTCCTTTGGGGAGTTCGTACGAGCTCACCCTCAGGGCTGTTTCGTGTGTTATGGGAGGAAGAAAGGCTTCAACCATGACCACCGAACATGCCCCGTCCACAAGGCCGACACGGAGGCTTACAAGAAGGCGCACGGGTCGAAGAAGCGTGCGCCCGCGGGTATCCGGGAAGCCAAGATGGAGGTGGACAAGGACGAGCTGGCCAAGCTGATGTCGTCGGTGGGAAACGAGTTGGCCAAGGAGATCCAGGAGATCAAGCGGAACTGGGTCCCCAGGTCGGACAACAAGAACAAGGAGAACAACCAGAATGACCAGAACAAGGACAAGGACAAGAAGGGTAAAGGAGGAGGTAAAGGGGGAAGAAAGAAGGGCGTCAACGACGTTGAAGCCGAGGAGAACACCCCCTCTTCCACAACCGACGCCCCCTAGCGGAGCCCCTGCAGCCAAGGGCCCCAGCTAGGGCGGTCGCAGGATGGTGACGTGGGAAGCGCCGATCCATCCCAGTCGGGAGTCGATAAGCACAAGGGGACTGCCGCGGGCGGAAGGCCCGGTCTGGCGCCCAGTCGCGGAGGCGGGGTGAGGGCAAGTGAAGGCACGAACCCTTGCACCCGTCCGTCCTTCGCAACCAAGAACGTGTTTGATGTACTACAGGATCTATCCGAGAGTATCGGAGGATCACCCGGACCGCAGCTGGATGCTGCAGATGGGCAGCCTGAGCCCATTGTCCACGACCTGCACCAGTCGCTTGTGGAGCTTCTGGAACGGCCGGAGATCCTGAGTTTGCACGCCGTGCGCCGTGTCGGTCGCGAGCGGCAATTGCATCTTAAGGTCCGTGCCTTATGCGGGGAAGTGGAAAAGGTTTTCGACGTGCTGGTCGACACGGGAGCTCAAGTCAGCTTGGTCAAGGCTGGCCTGCTTCCGCCAGAGTGTCTTACCGACAGTCGGAAACCTGTCAGGCTGAAGGTGGCGAACGGCCAGTACATGGTGGGAGGTACGAAAGAAGCGGCCATTGGGCTGCAGTTCGTGAACCATCGTGAGCTGAGCCGCCCAGACCTCGGCAAGGAAATCCTCCTGCACGGTAGCTTCTACGAGGCCGAGATGGACTGGGACATGATCGTCGGGTACGACTTCATGATGGAGACGGACTCCGGCGTCCTCCCGGCCCAGGCTTCCATGACCCTGTACCAGGACGACCAACTCTCGTGGCTTTCGTCACCTGAGCACCATGTGGAATGCCAATGGATCCACCCCGAACGCAATCAGCTCGAAGTGGCCGCGCTGGACACTGAGCCAACTGGTCCTGCAAACCAGGAGTACGGCGTAAGGCCGGAAGTGGCGAGCCGAGTTGTCGCGGATTTGGGAGCTTCGGATCTGGCCCTGGATGCGTTCTCTTCAGGAACCTCCGCCCATCTGCGGGTGTGTGAGAAGTACTGGAGCGCACAGGACTCTGCGTGGAAGAAGCACTGGGGTCCGCATCAGGGATTGATGTGGATCCATTGCCCCCGTTGGGACATTCCAAGAGCGATAGCGAAGATTCGCAAGGACCGCTCCAAGGCAGTGCTGGTTGTTCCTATGGGATGCACCGAGGAGGAAAGTACCCGACATTGGGTAGCCTCATTGACCAACATGACCTTAAACAAGGTCGTCCTACCGGCTGGAGAGAGTGTCTATCAGGACGCTAAGGGACAGCCCATGCCACCCCAGAGATGGCCAACAGAATTCCACTATGTGGATGGGGGCCTTGATCAGGCCGACACCACGGACTTCGTGTGTGTTAACCGCATCATAGCAGAGCCATGGCGGCAATGCTTTGCGGTTCCCCCTGTTGACATCGAAGAATCGGACTCCGAAGACCCCCTCACTGAAGAGGAGTGGGATCTGGTTCAGGGGTATATGGATCAGCCCTTTCACGACTGGGGAAACCAGCGTGAGGGCAAAGGCCAGGACAAAGCCTGGTGGGAAGTGGACTCAATCGTCTCTGGTTCCTATGAAGGGGATACCTTCGTACAGAGGGTGCTGGATCACATGTCCAGCCAAGACGAGCCGCCTGGCGGTAACCCACCTACCTACGGCGATCTGTTCCGAGGCAAGACCAGAGATGGCCCTTTGGGCCACCTGGGAAGACCACCTGAGCCGAAAGTGAGCGGAGTAGCTACCCCTCAAGTAAGCTCCGTGGTTCAAGTGCCCGGAAAAGCCAAGGCGGAGTCCGATGACTGCCCCAAGATCCAGGCGTTGAGGGCCAGGCTGAAGCAGAAGTATGGCGAGACCTTCTTCAGCGGAAAACCTGTGTTCCCCCCACCGGTACGTGGACCGTATGGCGAGGCCAAGATACGACTGAAGCAGGACCCCCGTGTGTATCGTCACCGGGAGTTTGCCCTAAGGGGCGAGAGGAAAGAGGCCATGGAGAAGATCCTCCGTGACTTCATCCAGAGAGGCTGGCTTGAGCCGTGCCACTCCGAATGGGCCTCTCCTTGCTTCGTCGTCCCCAAGAAGGTTGCCGGTGAGTGGCGGCTCGTGGTCGACTACCGCGGCCTGAACGCCCAAACGCAGCACGACAGCTATACGCTGCCCCTCATTGAGGATATGCTGCAAAAACAACACCGGCGGAGGATCTTCACGGTGATTGACCTGAAACATGGTTATCATCAGATGCCTCTCGCCGAGGAGTCCCGTGCCTGCACAGCCATGAGCACCCCACTTGGACCTCTCCAGTGGAAGGTGATGCCCATGGGCGTTACCAACGGCAATGCGGCTTTTCAGCGGATGCTGGAGAACCTGCTTGAGCCGGTGCGCGACTGTGCGGACCCCTTCGTGGACGACGTGATCATCGCGTCCGGGGACCCCAGCATGAGCTACGAGGAGCTCCTGGGAGCACACGAGAGGGACGTCACTCGAGTGCTGGACCTTCTGGTCCGGCACAAACTCACGGGCAGCAGTGACAAGGCCACCATTGCGGTAAGCGAGGTGGTCTTCGCTGGCCACGTAGTCGGGAACGGGCAGCGAAAGCCCATACCTGGCAAGGTGGCTGCGATTGAGCACTGGGAAAAGCCCAAGACGGTCTCTGAGCTACGGGCGTACTTGGGGTTCTGCAATTACTACTCGGGGTATATCAAAATGTATGCCGAGTATGCAGCCCCCATGACGACCATGCTCAAGGGCAACCGAGAGGAGACCAAGAAGGGGTCCAAGAAGGCTCTGGTCTGGACTGAAGAGTCTGACCGGGCCTTTGAGGGGATGAAGCAGGCGCTGCTATCCGCAGTGGGTCTGCACCTCGTGGATCCCGACCGAGGGTTCGTCCTGCGCACCGACGCTTCCGACTACGCCATTGGGGCTGTGTTGGAGCAAGTGCTTGACGATGGGAGGCACGTGCCCGTGGCCTTCTGGAGCCGAGTCCTGGCGGAAGGCCAGAGACGGACGTGGACGCCCCGTGAAAAGGAGGCGTATGCCATCGTCATGGCTCTCAGGAAATGGGCTGGGTACATAGCCCTCCATCCCGTCACCGTCTGCACCGACCATCAGAGTCTGCAGTCGTGGCACAAGGAGCACGTGGACACCCCCTCAGGTCCCGCCTCCCGACGGGCAAGATGGCACGAGACCTTGGCCAAGTTCGACCTTACGGTTGTTTATATTCCTGGAAAGGATAACACCGTGGCGGACTGTCTCAGTAGGTGGGCCTATCCCGCCAGCAAGGGCATGCAGGATATCTCTGCCCATGGCGATGAGGCTGAGACCGCTGAAGCCAAGAGGATCATTGAGATGGAGCGCCTGATGGAGGAGGAGGGTGCAAAATGCTTCGTCGTCATGGCTGCAGATGCCCCCCTCGCATCGAGGGTGAGCAGAGCGGTCAGTGTACTCGCCCCTGTGGGTGCCGCGGGCGGAAGGCCCGGTCCGGCACCCCCTGTGGGAGTGGAGTCCGACAAGCACCTCTTCCCAGAGTCTTGCCTCCAGGACGACTGGACCGACGATTACGCCAAGTCTGAGGCCTTTGCGGCCGAGTATAGGGCTGTGACCGACCCTGACGACGGGCAGAAGTGGCCAAAGGGGCTGACTGAGGAAGATGGCAAGCTCTACCGGAATGGTAAGCTGCTAGTCCCAGAGTCCCGGGTGCTCGAGCTGTGTGAAGCTTGGCACCACCACATGCTGCACCCAGGGGTCAAGAAGCAAGCTCTTGACATGCAGCGTCGGTTCGAGATCGACCATATCGTTCTCTACACCGCCATCAAGAAGGTCAGGAGGGGTTGTTCGGTCTGTCAGGCCTGCAATCCCGATAACCGGAACGTCAAGGGGGAACCCCAATGGACCCCGGTTCCTGACCAGCCCATGGAGAGCGTGGCCATGGACGTCTTCTCCATGCCCGAAGTGCACATTGGCAAGGAGACCTTTGACTGTGTGGTTCTCTGTGTGGACCGCCACAGCGGCTACGTTGTAGCCGTTCCGGCACGCAAAAAGGGGTTGCTTGCCAAGGAGGTGGCAGTCATGATGATTCGTCATTGGCTGACCGTCTTTGACATCCCCCGCACCATTTGCAGTGACCGAGGGCCCCAGTTTACTGGTGGCTGGTTCAAGGCTATGTGTTCCCTCATGGGAATGCGACATGCCAAGAGCGTTGCCTATCTCAGCCGGTCTAACGGCCGTGCTGAAGTGGCTGGACGGCAGCTGTTCGAGAAGCTGCGCAAGATCCACATCACCAATCCACGGCGGAACTGGTTCGAGGAGATGTGGCCTGCTCTGAAGGCCCATCATGACACCCCCACTCCGGGCGGTTTGTCCCCTCACCAGATTCTGTTTGGCAGGGACCCCCTGGGTAGGGGACTTCCCTTGTCTGGTGATGGCATGGCTATGGATGCCAAGGAGTTCTTCGCGCGGCAAGAGCAAACGGCGCGGGACATCCGCCAGCAGCTTGAGAAGGAGCATGCTGAGCGTCAGAAGTCCGCCCCGAGCTCGACAGCGCAGAAGTTCAGGGTGGGAGACCCGGTGTGGGTGATCAGACCCCGCCCCATGGGCACCCACCGCACCAAGACCTGGTTCACACCCGGCGAGGTGGTCCGCAGGATTGGTGAGGACACCTACCGCATCAAGGTGGGTCACGGACAGTTCCGGGAGCGCCACGAGAGTCAACTCCGTGTGCGGGAACCCGACCTCCGTGGCCGACATGTGTCCCTGGACTACGCCAGGCATGAGGCCGATTCGGACGACGACTATGCTGAGCAGGACGACTATACGGTCGAGAGGATCCTGGCTCAGCGTCCGAAAGCCTCGGCACCCGGAGGTCTGGAGTTCAAGGTTCGTTGGCGAGGCTATGGGCCGTCCCACGACACCTGGGAACCCGTCTCCTCGTTTGTGCCGCGGGTCAATACTCCCTTCATGGAGTACATCCGCAAGCACAAGACCAAGATCCACGTTTCGGACTTGGCAGCACTCACCCGGGCGATTGCAGCCAGGGGTGCCTGATCAGCGCCCTGAGCTCTCCCCTGATGTGCCTTGAGGCGCTTGTGAGGCCGACGAACCGTCCCTTACTTGCTTGCTCTCTTCCATCTTTCGGTGACAGAGTGGCCATATACCCCCCCCTGCTGAATCCAGAGGAGGATGGCCCCTCTTTTCTTCTATTCGTTACTCCCCCCCCTGCTGCATCCTTGGGAAACCAGGTAGGGCGACTGACCTTCATATTTTTGAGCTCTTGGGGCCTTGAAGCCCATACGACGTTGCGCAACGGATGCCGCTGTCATCGGCATTGCGATTTTTTTTGGTGTGTGGTCTGGTTCCATGGCATTTGCGGAATCCAGACCAGTCGACTTGTGTCTCGAGACTATATATGCCTGAACTCAGGCGTTATCCTGTCCATCCTCCTGCATTTGCCTTATCCTGACCGTGGCGTGGTTTGGCACTCTGTTCTGAGTGTGTTTACACGCCTGTTTACCCAAATTGTTGCTTGTCTTTCTGCCCTCCAGGATATGTGCATCTGTATGTTAAGTGTCATCAGCCCATCGCTGAGGGATGGACTGTTTTTCACCACGAATCGGGATACAGAGGCGCCTTGAGTCGCCGTGTACATATCCTTACAGCCTGGTCCAGCCTGGACCAGTACTTGATTACAGATTCTACTGTTTGAGTGCCTGTGATACCGTGTTGCCCTATGCGCTGTGAAGTGTGGAGATCCTGATGGCGCCAGGCGGGAAGCCCAGTTGCCTGACTACACTCCCAGCGGTCCGCCACTGTCAGTCCCAGTGTGAGCCTACCGATTTGCAGACGCACTTGCATTCGGATGGCGGCCTCCGGTGCTCCTGACCTCGGTCAGTCTGCCTGGGAAACTGGTGGTTTGAGGAGTCGACGCCTCCGCCCACACTGCATGAGGACTCCCTCATGTATGGCCACGCTTCGTGGTAGTAGGGCGAGGGAAAAGACGGCCTTGATGCCCGATCCCTTCAGGAGGAGTTCCCTTACGATTTGGGGTTCGTAAGGAGTTCGACTATGGCACTCTGGACTCGCGTTGTATGGATATGGACATGGTGCGCCCGAGGAAGGACCCGTGGGGACTCTCCCCAGTCGGCGGGCCTTGGGAAGCTTGGGGTAGCCTGATGGATCTTTGTGGTCGCTCTCGACTTGTGGGGCCACCTCGGCCGTCGTGTGACGCCTATGTTGGCCGTGTATGCCACTGCCACTGTGGTGGTGACCGTAGCAGCCGGCACCCGGTGCGCCTGGTATGGGTTAACGGGTCCTTTGGATGCCGAACAATCGCCGCCAGGACCCGGGACTTGATACTTGATACTATACGTGTGCTACGAGCTGTTACAGCAGCATACCTATCCCACTGTGGGATACCTATCTTACTGTGACTTACTGAAGTGAGGATGTGACACCCCCGCCCCCTTTCAGGGAGTGGTCCTGGGTACCCGCTGCCATGCGTGGGTGTTATCGAGCCCCCCCAGGGTTTGCTCTAAGGAGGGGGGTGAAGCGGTACCCAGAACCCCATGGCCAGGTTACGGCATACAACCGGTCTCCGGTCCACTAACCCCATGCACGGCGTGTTCCGTGCCGTGAAGCCCCGCATCGGCATCCGATGCACCGCCAGCGGAGATTTGTGTATCAGAACATCAGGAATCAACAGGGTTTTATTTTCATATTGTTTCCGTCAATTTTTATGCTTCCGTTCCGATACTCACTGTTTTGACTGCTGGCGGTTGGTTCGCGACTTTACCGTAACCGCCAGTTTAACTGTTTATAATGGAAATTTTAACGCTATCCGCGACGAAGGCTCCAAAGTCGCCAGGAACTGCATGGATGCTTCCGCAATTTTCATAATTAATACTCGCAACCTTAATCCGAATTTTTCAGGATGTCGAAATCGGATTTTCGACTTCGACATCCCCGCACTTGATTTGACCTCTTTCGAGTGGACCTACGTGCTCCCGTATGCACGAATCAACTTCCCTTTTATCCTGCCCTCCATTTGTCTTAAAGATATGGGCAAAATAAAGTTGATTCGTGAGGCCACTTGTGAAGGTCATATCTCGTGTTGCTTGCGAGGAATTACGATAGGGAAACGTGGGATGTATTCACAATACTCCCGACGTAATTTAGGAAGCAGTATATGCCTTGCGTTCCCACACGTGCGCGCTAGTGTAATGGATCATGGTCAAGAGGGTAGAGTTTGCGTTACAACTCATTGACCATGATATTGCGTGCGTTAAGATAACTTTCGAGTGTAGCGCGCAAGTGTTGGTGTTGCATAGGAACTCTCCTTGAGTTCCTATGAGCGATTGACACAAAGTTATGCCCTTGGAGGGGCATGACATATCGTGGTGGGAGCCACCTTTTGGGGCAATATTTGGTATGTGCCATGTGTTGTGTTGCGTGCCCATTTGGCGGGTCCATTGCTCCAAGACGAGCCCGCCAATGGACCTCATATTGTGCAAGCCCCTTCTCCGTACTCCCTACGGTCAATTGCAAGCCTAACCTTCGTGAAGGGAAGCTTGTGTGGTGAACCCGAAGCGATGCGTTGGGAGCAAGGTGTGTATTTTGGAATTTTCCATATTTTCATGTGCCCACTTGGGAAGCAGCGCTCGTAACCTTTCAAGGCGCCCCAAGTGGAGCACATATGTGGGATCGAAGGTCATTGGTGTCAAGTCATTGTGTATAGAAGGATTAGTTGATTACTCAATCCAAGGCGACGATATTATAATACATTTGTGCGCCTTTCAAGGCACCTTTGTGTGTCTTTTTGCCAATTTTGCCATTTTTGGCTCGTCATGATGTCAAGTGGCGACCGTGTATCTCAACGTTGCGCTCAATTGACATCATGACCCAAGTATGTTATGAGGGTACATACTTCGGTAGCCAACATATCTTGGACCCGGCGAATAACTCCTCTTAGGCTTGGCATACCGTGGCTGCCATGTTGGCGATTTGGGACTATCCCAAATCATGGGCTCACTTGGCGGCCCTGCCATTCCCAATACCGGAGGAGTTAGGCGACGCCCCAAAGATATGTTGGACATATATGACTTGATACCAATCCTATGGCACACTCCGGTCCGAGTCGGGCATGTGCCTCATTTGCCCTAACCATGAGTGTGCGCAATTTTGGCCATTTTGAGCATTTTTCCACTCTTGCTGCCCGCCGTGCCCCATGTTCTAACCTTCGTGCACGCCGGACGCATGGACCAATGGACCATATATGACATGGGTGTTATGGGTAATGGTCCCCATGGTCCACACACCACGTGGGTGAAGCGGAGCCGCCTTCGTTAAGGCGCTAGGCCAAATTGAGTATGGGCAATTTTGCCATTTTTGCATTTGTGGACCCAATTGGGATCATCACCACGCCGAGTGGCATGAAGATCTTTGAGAGCCAAGGGCATGGGAGTCTCCGTTGGACTCCCGGTGAATCACGTATGGAATGCCGGATCCGATCTCCAAGCCGGCGTGGAGATATACTATTGGGAGCACACCAAATTTTGGCTCATTTCAAGCAGCCAAAATGACCCAATTTTGGGACCCCAATTTCCCCCTTCCGTGTGGTCAATTGGCGGCCCCATTTCTCTAAGCCCATAGGGAGCCCGGACCTAAATTCAAGTTGTACACTCAGATATAAGTCCTAGGTCCTGCCCCCTACCCTGTGAGCCATTGGCCTTACCTTGGCCGAGCGAGCCACGCGTGGGAATGACGCCAATTTTGGCGATTTTGGCATCATGACCCCACTTGACTCATCCGTGTTGCCCTGATGCCGGGACCTCAGAGGGAACCAGGTTGAGTGAGGGCTCTAGGGAGTTCGTACTCGAAGGGCATAGGGTCAGTTGCCTCGTCCCTACCTCTGGCGGGTCCGGACGAGGGGTCAATTTTGGAGTTTTTCAAGCTAATTTCAGTTTGGGCTGAAACAGCCCATTTTCAGCTACCAACTCCTGGGTGATAATGGCGGGGCCATATCTCTGGCTCAGAGTGGAGTTGGGACCTGCCATTAAGGGAGCATAGGGAGCCACTGTCGGTTGGCCTTGGAGCGCCTGGGTTCCCAGGAACTCGCCTGTGGCTGGGCGGGACACCCCCCCTATTGGCAGGGTTTCAGGGTCCGGACTGAGCAGGGCATGGGTTGTGTTTGAGCCCCCGCCCCCATCAGCCACGGAGAGGGTCGGACCTGGGATTGGGATATGAGTTGGGACTGAGTGTCTATGGTCCTGTGATGCCCTTGCCCCAGTCCAGTCTTAACCCCATGTGTACATATCCTGATGTGTTGCTGTACATACTTTCGTTCCCTCTTTGCAGAGTGGCAAGGATTCTGAAACGCTTTGTCACATGACACAGGCGTATTGATGCCCTTGTGAGCGTAGTGCCTTGCCTGCCTGCTCACTTGTGCGTGTCACCGCAGCGTCCCGTGGCCGGCCCCCCACGGGAACGCGTCAGTCCATCCACGGCTGGAGGCCAGGGGGCGACCCTTTCCACGTTCCCCTTGGTCCCGCTCATGCGTGAACCTACGTGTACTCAGGCCATTGACCCGGGGATCTCAAGGTCAACCCTCACCCCTGCGGACACCTCACGGCCGTCCCGGAGTTCAGGGCATTTTCCCGACTTCCCGTGGTCAGGTTCCCCATGGTTGGCCCATGGTTCATCACTCCATGGCAACTGGTTTCCCAATCCCATGGGGCTGTTGCTTGGCGCCTTCGGCCCCCCTGCCCATCCCATGTCCCATTCCCCTTTGCCTCATCCCGGCACCGGCTCGTTCCCAGCGTCCCATGGACTCCCTACCCCGTCGGGCCGTTGTGTGGCTCTAGCCACACGCCCTTCCCCGCCCCGTCCCCTTGTCCCTTCATCCCGTGTTTATACCCCACCGGGTCGCCTGCAACCCTGTGGCGCCGGCCCACTGAAGCCTCTTCTATCCGGGGACCGTTTCGTGCGCTTAGCACGGGTCGCTCCCTTCCCGCCCCCGTCCCTTTCCGCTGTGCCGCGGCCCCGGCCTAATCCCCTGGGCTGTCGTGCAGCCCCATCCCATCCCTCATCCCGTGTTTATACCCCACCGGACCGCCAGCAACCCTGTGGCGCGGGCCCACTGGATCCTCATCCCTCCGGGGACCGTTTTGTGCGCCTAGCACGGGTCGCTCCCTTCCCGCCCTTTTCCCCTGTGCCGCGGCCCCGGCCTAATCCCCTGGGTTGTTGTGCGGCCCCATCCCATCCCTCATCCCGTGTTTATACCCCATCGGGCCGCCAGCAACCCGCTGGCGCGGGCCCATTGGATCCTCATCCATCCGGGGACCGTTTTGTGCGCCCCCTCCCGCCCCCGCCCCTCACTCCTGTGCCGCCTCCCATGCTGTCCTAGTCCCCTGGGGCCGTCGCGTGGCCCTAGCCACACGTCCTTTTCTGTCCCGTCTCCTTGTGGTGCTGCGGGGTGTTGTCCGCGTTTTTTTTGTTTTTTCGCCGCGCTTTTTTCCGCGTGGTTCCCTCCTCCCTGCATGCACGCACAACAACACTGCATCGCCATCTGTCTCGGATCCGTTCGGTGCTCTCGTCCAGTCCCACCTCCATCCTGTGGCGCGGCCCTTGGCGGTCCCCGGCCATGCCAGGCGACCCAGTCTTTTAGCCCGTGTTGTTGTTCATGTATCTTCTCTCTCTCCTCTCTACCCTCCCCTCCCCTCTGTCTCCTGCCCGCCCTCTTAGTGTTGTTCTCCTGCTCCGTGTGCTCGCCGCTGGTCGTCCTTGCGCCATGGTTGTATCTCGCGCGCCCTCACGCGCCTCTGGGCTTCTGCCTTGTCTTCCGACCTGTAAGCCGACCCGGGCGGCCTCCCCAGACACCTCTTCGGGGGGCCTCCCCCGTTGTCCTCTCCCGCCGGCCGCCCCTCCATCAGTTCCCTGATGGTCGGGCGGGGCGGCCGGTACGGCTCTTTGCGGGTCATCGGCATGGTGCTTCCCTGTGAAAGACATTGTGTTCCTTTGCGCCCTTGTTAGCCCCCTGTTCCCCCCACCTCCGGCGCCCTGCCTCCTCTATGTGCCCTTCCTGTGTGTCCGCCTGTTCTGCTGTTGTTGTTTTTTTTTGTTCCGTGTTCACGCTCCCCGCTGCTCCCGCGCGCCCTGCGTGTGCCCCCTGCTCTTCTCCGTGCTAACCCTGTCCCGCTGCCCTGCGCCCCCTCTCTCGCCTGTCTCCCCTCCCATTCTCCTCCTCGCTGTCGACCCTGCCTGTACGTCTACCCTCCCTGTCTGTGCCGCGCTGTCACTCGTGTGTGCCACCCGCGTGCTCTACCCCTGCCCCTCCCCCTCGCCCCTACCCTTTCCCCTGGGGTCTCCCCCACCCTAGTGCTCCCTCGGTCCCCGTCTCTCACCCCATCCTGGGTGCCTTGTGCCCTGTGTGTGTGTGTGGGGGGGTGTGTATCTGCGGACTGGACTGTGGCCCTGCCCGAGGACTGGCATGGCCGTTGGTTTCCTACGCCCCATGAGCCACCGCATGTGCCGAAGGAACACAGAGAGAACGTCAGGGAGACGCTTGTCGAATTCCCGTCGCTGCATTTGCACTGTGGAGCCCAGCCGCATAGACAAAGGTTCGCATTCTGTTGCACCTCGCAGGTGTCCCATGGCGCCGGTGGCCACCAAGGCCTGGCATGGTCAACCCCTCAGAGCAGGGCGCACGTAAGTCCAATGTTTTCAATGCAGCACCATCCTGTCATGCAGTGAGCTTTGCCGCCATGTACCAAGTCGGCGGATAGCCCGCACACTCCGGCTGCCAGTCCACAGGGGCGCCACCGAGACGTGGCTCCACTGCACCGGACTCGAGTACTCTTGCACTGCCACCTGCCCATCCCAGCAATCTCTCCGATCACACCATCAGCCAAGACCCTGGCACCAACTTGTCGGAACATTGGATGTGTCTGCCCGCTCGCCTCTCCTGCAAGTCAGAGCCCTGGCGCCGTGCTGCACCCGAAGGGCACAGCGCTGCTCCACGCCTTCGCCGGCCGTTCTCTCCAGTCACGACCTTGCGCTCTGCTCCGTCACTGTACCACATTCCGATACTGCTTCCCGTCTGCTTCTCGTTCTGCCCCACACTGCTCGCCGTACCCACTATACGTCTCGCGTCCCACTGCCCGGTTGCTCCCTCCGCACTCGCCTGCGCCCTCGTACTCCGCGGCCCCATCTCCCCTCTCCCCCGCCGCTGGTCCTGTGCTCTCCGCTTGGGGTTCTCGTCCGCGTCCGCCATCACCACATCCCCCTCCACTTTCAGCCGTGTCCCTGCCCTCCCCTGCGCACCTGCACCTCTCCGCTCCCTTCCTCCTCTCCTCGTGTCTGTCACATCCCCTCCTCAACCTCCTCCACCTCCGCCGACCCCCCGCGTCCGCCTCCCCGCATCCCATCAGCCCCTCCCTCCGCACGCCCCTGGCCCCCGGCCCCTAGCGCTTCCTGTTCCTGCTCCTGCCCGGCCCTACGCGTCGCCACCGTACCGCCCCTCCCGCTGCAATAGCTCTCGCAGCATCTGAACCCTGGGCTTCTTCCCCTTCTCCTGGGGACAGTCCAGGCGCACTGCCAGGAGCGCCGCTCCCAGCATCCTCCTCCACCGCCCCTCATCCATCTCCGGCCCCCTTTCCCTGGGCCTTCTCGCCCTGCCGACCAGGTCACTGAAGGGGCGGGGCCCCCTCTCCTCCCGCCTTCCCCTCGTCGACCCCGCCCACTTCACGTAGCGGGCCAGCTCCGCCACTTCCTCCTCCGTCCACCCCGCGACCGTCTCCGGCGGCGACGCATACTGCCGCGGCGGCGGGGACTCCGAGTCCCAGTCCGTCGGCTTCGGCTCTGGACTGGGGCTGGCCGGCCGCGGCGCCCCCTCTGCTTCCCCTGCCCCTCGCTCCTCCCCCCTGCGCCGCTTCCCCCTTTCCTTCCCTGCCTCCTCGTCCTCCTCCCTGGCCCTTTTCCCTGACGGCGACCGCCCCTCGACATCCATGGAGGGGGTGTCCCCTTCCTGATCCGGGAGGACCCGGTGGGCCCCCTGGGCCACCGCCTCCTCCTCCTCCCGCACTCTGCGCTCCCGCGCCGCCACCTCCCTGTCCCTGTCCGCCAGCCTCGCCGCCTCCCCCCTGATCCGCCTCCATGCCCTCTCCTGCATCTCCCTCTCCTGCTCCGGTGGGATAGCCGGCTGTTGGAACGGCACCAGCGGGGTATCCTCCCGCCCCCTACCCTCCTCTTGTCGTCCTCCCTCCCCTTTCCGCCCTCTCAACCCCCTCCTGCCCTCTCCGAAGGTCCGCCCACGTCATCTGCAGCTTCTCCACTGCCTGTGCTTCCCCTCCCTGCTGCCTGTCGGTCCCTTCCGTCCTCCCCTCCTCCGCCCTGCCCACCTCACCCTTGACGCTGGCCTCCCTCTCCGGCAGGCTCCTCTCTGCCTCCCCTAACTCCTCCCACGCCCTCCTGTGCTCTTCTCCCTTCCCTTCCTGCGCCCCCCACGCTGTCCCACCGGCCTGCTGGTGCTGCTGCATGTGCGCCTGTGGCTGCATGCCCGGGTACGCTGGCAGGGGCGGATACATCATCCCCATCGCCGGGTATGGCGGCGGCGGGAATGGTGGGACAATTGGTGGGACAGCTGGGGGGACTACAACTCCCCACCATCCCAATCCCTTCCCTGGGAACACCGGCGGGCCCATGTACCCAAGGCCACTCCCCTTCCCCTGCCCCTTGCCTTGTCGCCCCATCGCCCCGCGTCCCTTGCCGCCTACTGCGTGGAGTCCCGCCCTCCCCTGTCCCTTCCCCTGTAGCCCTTGTTGCCTCGCTCCTTTCCCCTGCTTGCCCTTGCCGCCTTCTACCTGTCCCGCACCACTGCCCTGCACCGCTGCGCTGCTCTGCTCCGCCTGCCCCCCCCTCATCCCCGTCCTCCCCGGCTCCATCTCCAACTGGTAGATGGTGTCCGGTCCCTGCTCCGGGGGCTGGCGGCGACGGCGCTGGATCTCCACGTGCGCCAGCGCCTCGTACCGCGTCGCCTGCTGGCGGCGCACCTCCCTCTCCTCCTCCGCCCTTACAGCCGCACTGACCCGTGGGGGCGACCTCGGCGGCGACTGCCTGAACGAGCGTTGGGGCTGGGGCCATTGTCGCCCCCGTCCACTCCCTTTTCCCCCCTTTCCTGCCAGGTGTCCCTTTGCGTGCACAGCCCCCGACGTCCCTGCCTGCCCTTTCCCTCCCTTGCCCGTCCGCCCTCTCCCTCCGGCGCTTACGCTGCTGTCTCCGCTCCCTGCCGCTCCCGCCTCTAGCTGCCCTCGGCCGCCCTTGCCTTCCTCCTGCCTCTGCACCTCCGGGAGGATGGACTTCATGGCAGCCGCCGGCACATTGGGCGCCGACGGCTGTCCTGGGCCTCCCTCCAACGCCATCCTCCCCGCCCCCTCCCCCTCATCCTCCGACACCGCGAGGATGTCGGCGACTACCGACTCCCTCTGACTCCTCCACTCCCTCCACCTCATATCCATGCCCGCCCTCACATCTACGACGTTGAACGGGTCCGCCCGTGGCCCTTCCGCCGCCCTTTGCCCCTGCCCCTCCCCTTGCCCTTCAGCCCCTGCCGCCATCCCCTCTGCCCCGCCCCTCCCCGCCTCCGCCTGTCCCCCCTTGTCCCCTCCCTCTCCCTTCCCCACCACGGCTCCTTCCCCCCTCTGCCGCCCTGTAGCCCCAGGCCCTTCCCTTCTGACCGTCTCCGGGCTCTCCGGAGACGAGGGCGACGACACGTCCGCAGACATCGCCGAGGACGCCGGCGAGGGGGGCCGCGGGGCTGCGCCCGCCTGCATGCGGGCCACCTCTGCCCTCACTGCCGGTGGCTGGCTGGGCTGCGGGTCAGGCTTGTGGGACATTGCGCTGCACATGGGATCGCGCCTGAGCCCTGCGCCCTGTCGCCGCTTCCCCCACCACCCACGCCCTTTACCCCCGCTGTTCGCGCGCCCTACGTGTGTGGAGCTCTGGGTACACCTGCGGCTCTTCTTCCACATCTTCTCCCCCGCGATCCGAGGACTTCGCCTGGTGGCCATCGACCTCGTTCTGGTCTGCCCTGTCGTCGTCCTCGTACCCGCTTCGCTTTCCCCTCGTCATATCACCCCATTCCGCTCCCCCCTGGCCCGCCTCTTGCTCTGCCCTACGACTCTGTGTGCGCAGTCCCGGACGCTCCAGTCCATGTGACGGGCGCCTCTGCTGCCCCTTCCTGACGTCTCCCTGCGCGGTGAAACCGTACACCCGTCCTGCCCTCATATCTGCCGGATTCTCCTTCGTCTGCGTGCCATCAGGCGGCCCCTCTGCTCTTCTCCCTCTCTGTCCTCCATTCCCGTCTCTCCCCCTGACCGCCTCCGCGCCAATCTGGCTGCCTCCGTACCTCCATCTCCGTGATTTTTGGGTTGTACCTGATCAACGCCATCTTCACCCGTTTGGTCACTGGATCACGCATGTCGTCTGCCCGCGCCTCCAACTGCGTCTCTTTGCACGCCATGCGCTCCTGGAGATTTTCCACCATACGCCGCAACAGCCTGTGCGCCATGGCCTCCAGTGCCACTGTATGCCCCTGGAGTGCCTGCCACAGCGGTTTCACTATCACCATGTGCCACAGTCCCTTGCGGTGCCCTTCTTTCCCCAGCTCTCTCTCCACCGCGTTTCTGCCTCTCGCACCCTTCTTGAAAAAAGTTCTGAAAAAGAAGTGGAATCAGTGCAAGCAGTGAAAAAAGATGGGGTGCCAAGGGGTGCCATCCCGGTTGTGCTAATGCGCAATTTGGCTGTGGGGAACCCTTATACGACAATGATTTATGTCCAAGGGGGCAAGTTAGAAGGAAGTGAAATAGAAAGATGTCCTTGATTAGTGCCCTAATGATTTCGATGAAATCCTGCAGGTTTTCATGTTGAAAACCCAAAGCAAAGCAGCAAGTAGAGCAGGAACAGGATATGGATCAAATCAATGAATAGCTTCGAAATCGGGAGTAACCCAGAAGGGCTGCAGATAGACAAAGCAGCCTCAAATACAAACATTCAATCACAAATGAAAGAAACAAATGATTTTAAGTGAAAACTGGCCTGACTCTAGCCTCCAAGTTAGCATCAAGCACTTCATGTGCACTCTTTTGAATGAAATGGAGCTGGTTAGGAATATGGGGCAAAGGAGTTAGGCCAGACACAGAATATGACTTGGCCAAGCAACTGAATTCAGAAACAGTTAAAATGTAGAACCACAATAAGTGGTAGAAACAATTGATTATAGGGGTCTTGGGGTGGGGGACCACTAGGCTTAACCTCCAAGGCCTTAGGCATGAAATGCCTATTTATTTTCGGTATAACCTCCATGAAGGAAGATACCTCCGCTCAGTTGAGTGGTAGGGGTGAATTTCATGGGGGGACTAGGGTTATAACCCTAGTTACTTTGAGAAAGTGTACCTTAAGCTTCCAAAGAGTGATGAAAACAATTGAGGAAGTCTTCGCATCAACAAAAGGGTTTTAAGGGGGGCTTGGCATGGATCAAGCCCTCCAAGAAAGACATGGCAGTGACTTTTTCTTACTCCCTCCTGGAGTGCTAGTTGATCAAGCTTCTAGGACCAAGGAAAAAGGCTCAAATATTCCCAAAATTACCTCAGAAAATGCATTAAACCAACCAAAGACATTCCTATCAGTTCATAGAAGTCTATCACACCGTAGGTACCCATGAAAAACAGTGTAATGTACCGTGAATGATGTCCCTTCGATGGGGCATTCCTCAAAAGTCGCCAGCGTGCGACGAAAAATTTTGCTAAAAATTTGGGAGTAGTGGGGTTTGAACCCAGGACTCCCTCCCTAGAGCACAAATGCTTGCCCACTAGGGTACAGTCGAACGCTCTAATGCGGACGGCTATCGCTGCATAAACAGCACTTTAGTAAACGTCCTGACCAAGGGCCAGGGCGGAGCAATACTCCCAATGGAGGACGCAAATCTCCAGGAGCTGAAAAAAAAAGAAAATGGAACCAACAGGGAGTGAATCCTGTTGTTTAGCGAAAGGTGTAGCAATTTAAGAAGTCCAATCGCTAAAAATCGACGAAACGACGTGAGAAATGGTCATTTTTAGACTAAAACCTAAAGTCGCAGACAAGCGCAACAGGAGCGGACTACAGAAAAAGGGTTGCGCAAGCGTAAACGGCTCTAGAAAAAGAAGGTATGAGCCGTAGTTTTTAGAGTTCTAAAAGAAATTTGTGCACAGTTGCATCAAAACGTTCATAAACTTTAGGAAAAGGTATTGAAAAGAAACCCACACCACAGAGCAGGTGGACAACCCACCTCTCAGGTATGTCAGTGTCATTTCACACGCATGCATTGCGTTCGTGTTGGTTGCTTCGTTAAAACGTTAGGGTTGTCACCGCTGTGTTCGTTGGGGGTTCGGGCGCTCACCTCCTTTGCTCTGCACAGGTCAAAACAGAGATGTAAGGTATCCGAAGCGAATGGTGCGCGCAGCGCGCACGTAGGGTTAGAATATGCGCTGTGCTCGCGATGCATGTGCCCCATTCAGGCATTCACACGTTGTGTCGCTTTCCCTGTGCCCCAATCCACCCTTGTCCTCTCTTCACAAGTTGGAAAAAAAAGTGCTTGCTCGTGTTCGTGTTGCCGTAGCGCTAAAATAGGGTTGCTTAAAACGCTTAGGCTTGTTTTGCGCTGTGCAGTTGCGCCATTCTCTCTCCTGTTTCTGCAGGGAACAAAGTAAGAAGAGCGTGCACGACACACAATGCATTCATCGCTTAGGGTGGTTTATAATTCGCCGTAGGCTTGTTTAAGCGCTTAGGGTTGTTTTGCGCTCGTGTTACCTTCAGCACTCACATGATGCGTGGGGAGTAAGGTAGGTAAGCCCAGGAGGAGCTCACCTCTTGGTTGAGTCAACCTGTGATTGGTTGTGATGGGTAAGATTAGAAGAAACAAGACGGTAATGAAAAACTTGTGCGTACCTGTGCATGCATATGGCGCATTAAAGGGTAGGCCACGCGTGTTGCGCACGGTAAAACTCTTGTTTAGTGTTTCCAGGGACTCAACCCTATCTTCTTTAAGAGAACGGTTGGAGTTCCTTAAGCTTCCTTGCTTGCAACCTGGTAAGTGGACAGTGTATTATAGGGCAGCCTAAGAAGCGTATAATACGTGGAGGCTGTCTTGGTTCCTCCGCCACTTGCCAGGTCCGTCAGCCTTTGTTTTACAGGTGGGCAGGTGAGGGTGATTGGTGCTGCAGTTGCCTTCGGCGACTTTGAACTTTTCTGCCCAAGCTAAAACGGGCGCTGATCACACAATCAACCAACTGCAACTCAGCTGTGAGTGGCGAGTGCAGTCCGACATCTTCAACATACACGCTGTGCACGCAAACTGAGCACTCCTTACCTGCAAGCCCTGACAGGGAAAGGTGAATGACGAGTTCCGTCGCGTCTCGCGCGATCGCAGCAGAAGAAAATCAAAAACCAAGAAAAAGACGCACAACCAGAAAAAATAAAGCGCAAAATCGATTTTTCCGACCTCAGAAATCCCCAAAAAAGTTTTATGCCGCTTTTTGGCGAGGTCGCAAAATTTAGGACACTCACAGAAAACAAAAGAACAACAGAGTCGCGACGGCGACGAAGTTGAGCGTTGCTTGCCCCAAAACACCTAGCAAAGTGCGTGTCCTAGGCGCTAGGGACTTGTGCGCGCTCCAACACCAATAAGAAAAACAAAACAACGAGACAACATAGAGTAGGCGCCACGTGAACATGCCGGCCGCCGAAACAAGTATGTTATATCTTATACGATGGCCACGCTGCCACACGACGAAAGAAAGCCGAGGTGCGCAACGCACGAGGGAAAGGACACAATGGCCGCACCGCCACCAACAAAAGGGCACGCCCGCTAACATCCCCCGCACGCATAGGACGAGGACGTCATGAGACAAGCAAGGTCAAGGTGTGTGAAAGCATCAAGGGGAAGAGACCTCTCAAACGCAAAGCGCCACACGAAAAAACAGGGAAACCATGAAACACCATGAAACACACACAAGAGGTATGCCCATGCACGCACACGCCATGAGAGCCGCCGCAAGCAAGCCAAGGTATAAACGACCCGCCGCCGAACAAACCGACGCCAAGAGCACCGCGCCGCCGCCCAACCGCCCACATATGCTTTCTATCTATCTCTCTTTACACTAGGCCGCCCGCACGGAAAGAAGCATGGTATGAGGGACACCCGCACGGAACCGGAAGGAGGGAACCACACGCCGCCGGAGAGCACACCACCGCCACCACAAGCACACATACCACAAACCCAGGGGCACACGAAGAGCAAGAGGTATACCCGCACACGCAAGGGCCCGACAAACGCCGCAAGCGCCAAAAGGTATGGGTAAAGGAAAAAAAAACAAAAAACAAAAAAGTACACGCAAATGCTAATGGAGACGCAAGCGAACCGCGGCGCCAACGCGCCCACCGACCAAGCAACGAGGCAACCACCCCCTTCTCCTCCTATCACACTCTATAGGCTGCCGGCGCCGAGGAAAATGTGGACACCACCAAAGAACAAACAAAAAGCGAAAGGCCGCCAACACCGCGGAACGGAACATGAGTGGTATGAGGGAATACCCAATGGGCAGCCCAAGCGGAAAGAAGAGATGGTATGAAACCGGGAAACCGCGAAACCGGAAGAAGGGAGCAACATGCTACCGGGGAGCACACACCACCGCCACCCAACACACAAGGCACAGGCCCAAGGGCACAAAAAGGGCAAGTGGTACGCCCACACGCGCAAGCAAGCATAAGCAAGGTATGGAGAGACCCGAGCCCGCCGCCGCAAACGACACAAGGAAGGAAGGGCCAAGGACGGTCCAAAAGAATGAAGCGAACAACGCCGCCATGCCAGCGCACCCGCCGACCGAACAAATGTCATGAAAACCACTCCCCTCCCTCGCTCTGTAGGCCAACAACAAGAGAGGAAGCCGCCAACGCCAAAAAGTGGACACCGCCAACGACCAAACAAAGAACAAGAGGCCGCCACAGCCGCGGAGCAAGAGTGGTATGAGGGAACACCCAGGGGCAGCCCAAACGAAAAGAAATGAGGATGGTATGAATGGTATCGATGCCCACACGCGCAAGCATACGCAAGCAAAGTATGGAGGTATGGCGAAGGAGCACGAACCAGCCGCCACAAACGCCACGAGGAAGGGAGGAGCAAGGATGGACAACGAGAGCGAAGTCACAACGCCACCCTCCTCCCTCTCTCTATAGGCCATCAACGCGGGTCAAGGAGTGGGAACACAACAAACAGGTCTGTCCCCGCAAGCGCAACGCAACCGCCACCGCCGCAGACAAGCACACCATGGTATGGCAGGAAGGGCAAGGAGAGTGCGCACACACGTAGGCACAAGTGCGAAGACAGGTATGTTATACGCCGCGCAACGGAGAACGCAGCCGCAACGAACATGGTGCCAACGTGGGTACAGTATGTTACATGACGACCGCGCCCAGCCGCCGAAGGCCCACATACCCCCATCCTTCCTCTGTCTCACAGGGCCCAACGAGAGAGAACGACGAGCCGGCAAGGAAAAAGACCGAGACACGCACCAGAGCGGAGGCAGGGAAAAAGTGCATGCCAGGGAGAAGGGTAGAGGAAAGGGTAAAGAGCAACGAAGCCACGAAAGAAACAGGGGGTAGCCAGCAGCCGAGCAAGAAACGCGCGCAGGGAAGGGGGCACGGCAGGCGCACGGCGAGCACAACACCGCACCGAAGCACCGGAGAGGGGAGCACCAGAGGGACAAGAGAAAAGCGGCACCGCGCACCACGACACGCACCGCACAGACACCACACACACCGCACACACCCACACCCGCGCCCACAGCACGTGGTCAGCGAGCCCCGGCAGCCCGCCCAGGGGGCGGGCAGCCGGGGGAGGGGGAGCGTCTGACCCCAGACGCCCCTCACAACGGAGGACGGCAACCCCCCCGGGGACGCCCTACCGCCACCCCCACGGCGCGCAACGAGGGCCCGCAAGGGCGCGCACCGTGGGACCGGTGCAGGGCCCCCACACCCGCACCGACTGCACCCGGGACACACGGGTCGCGGAGCCCTGGCTGCCCGCTCCAGAGGACGGGCGGCCGGGGGAGGGACAGCGCCTGACACCAGACGCCCCTCACAACGGTGGCAGGCATCCCCCCAGGGGACGGCCCCCCACCACCCCCGCAGCACGCAGCCCCCACAGGGCGTGCAGGCCAAGGGGACAGTGTTGGGGCCCCACACCCACACACCCGCGCCCACAGCACTTGGGTGGCGGACCCCAACAGCCCGCCCAGTGGGCGGGCAGTTCGGGGAGGGAGAGCGCCTGACGTCAGACGCCCCTCACAATGGTGGAAGGCACCCCCCCCGGGGACGCCCTTCCGCCACCGCCACAGCGAGCAACGCCGGCCCGCAAGGGCGCGCGCTGTGGGGCCGGTGCTGGGTCCCCACGCCCGCATCGACCGCAACCGGGACACACGGGTCGCGGAACCCTGGCTGCCCACTCCAGAGGACGGGCGGCCGGGGGAGAGACAGCGCCTGACACCAGACGCCCCTCACAATTGTGGCAGGCCAACCCTCCTGGAGACGGCCCCCCACCACCCCCGCGGCACGCAGCCCCCACAGGGCATGCAGGCCAAGGGGACAGTGTTGGGCCCCCACACCCACACAGCCGCGCCCACAGCACGTGGGTGGCGGACCCCAACAGCCCGCCCAGTGGGTGGGCAGCCGGGGGAGGGACAGCAACTGACCTCAGACGCCCCTCACAACGGTAGAAGGCAGCCCCCCCGGGGACGCCCTTCCGCCATCCCCACAGCGAGCAACGCCGGCCCGCAAGGGCGCACGCTGTGGGGCCGGTGCCGGGTCCCCACGCCCGCACCGACCGCACCCGGGACAGACGGGTCCCTGATCCCCGGCTGCCCGCTCCAGAGGACGGGCGGCCGGGGGAGGGACAGCGCCTGACACCAGACGCCCCTCACAATGGTGGAGGGCACCCCCCCCGGGGACGCCCTTCCGCCATCCCCACAGCGAGCAACGCCGGCCCGCAAGGGCGCACGCTGTGGGGCCGGTGCTGGGTCCCCACGCCCGCACCAACCGCACCCGGGCCACATGGGTTGCGGAACCCTGGCTGCCCGCTCCAGAGGACGGGCAGCCGGGGGAGGGACAGAGCCTGGGACCAGGCGCCCCTCACAACGGTGGCAGGCCATCCCCCCCGGGGTCGGCCCCCCACCACCCCCGCGGCACGCAGCCCCCACAGGGCATGCAGGCCAAGGGGACAGTGTTGGGCCCCCACACCCACACATCGTCGCCCACAGCACCTGGGTGGCAGACCCCAACAGCCCGCCCAGTGGGCGGGCAGTCGGGGGAGAGACAGCGCCTGACCTCAGACGCCCCTCACAATGGTGGAAGGCACCCCCCCCGGGGACGCCCTTCCGCCACCCCCACAGCGAGCAACGCCGGCCCGCAAGGACGCAAGCTGTGGGGCAGGTGCTGGGTCACCACGCCCGCACCAACCGCACCCGGGACACACAGGTCGCGGAACCCTGACTGCCCGCTCGAGAGGACGGGCTGCCGGAGGAGGGACAGCGCCTGACACCAGACGCCCCTCAGAACGGTGGCAGGCACCCCCCCCTGGGGACGCCTATCCGCCACCCCCACAGCGAGCAACGCCAGCCCGCAAGGACGCACGCTGTGGGGCCGGTGCTGGGTCCCCACGCCCGCAACGACCGCACCCGGGACACACGGGTCGCGGAACCCTAGCTGCCCGCTCCAGAGGACGGGCGGCCGGGGGAGGGACAGCGCCTGACACCAGGCGCCCCTCACAACGACGGCAGGCCACCCTCCCCGGGGACGGCCCCCCACCACCCCCGCGGCACGCAGCCCCCACAGGGCATGCAGGCCAAGGGGACAGTGTTGGGCCCCCACACCCACACAGCCGCGCCCACAGCACGTGGGTGGCGGACCCCTACACCCCGCCCAGTGCGCAGGCAGTCGGGGTAGGACCAGCGCCTGACCTCAGACGCCCCTCACAATGGTGGAAGGCACCCTCCCCGGGGACGCCCTTCCGCCACCCCCACAGCGAGCAACGCCGGCCCGCAAGGGCGCACGCTGTCGGGCAGGTGCTGGGTCCCCACGCCCGCACCGACCGCACCCGGGACACACGGGTCGCGGAACCCTGGCTGCCCGCTCCAGAGGACAGGCGGCCGGGGGAGGGACAGCGCCTGACACCAGACGCCCCTCACAACGGTGGCAGGCACCCCCCCCGGGGACGCCCTTCCGCCACCCCCACAGCGAGCAACGCCGGCCCGCAAGGGCGCACGCTGTGGGGCCGGTGCTGGGTCCCCACGCCCGCGACGACCGCAACCGGGACACACGGGTAGCGGAACCCTGGCTGCCCGCTCCAGAGGACGGGCGGCCGGGGGAGGGACAGCGCCTGACACCAGACGCTTCTCACAACGGTGGCAGGCCACCCCTCCCGGGGACGGCCCCCCACCACCCCCGCGGCACGCAGCCCCCACAGGGCATGCAGGCCAAGGGGACAGTGTTGGGCCCCCACACCCACACACCGGCGCCCACAGCACGTGGGTGGCAGACACCAACAGCCCGCCCAACTGGCGGGCAGTCGGGGGACGGACAGCGCCTGACCTCAGACACCCCTCACACAATGATGGAAAGCACCCCCCCCGGGGACGCCCTTCCGCCACCCCCACAGCGAGCAACGCCGGCCCGCAAGGGCGCACATTCTGGGGCCGGTGCTGGGTCCCCACGCCCGCACCGACCGCACCCGGGACAGACGGGTCGCTGATCCCCGGCTGCCCGCTCCAGAGGACGGGCGGCCGGGGGAGGGACAGCGCCTGACACCAGACGCCCCTCACAATGGTGGAAGGCACCCCCCCCGGGGACGCCCTTCCGCCGCCCTCACAGCGAGCAACGCCGGCCCGCAAGGGCGCACGCCGTGGGGCCAGTGCTGGGTCCCTACATCAGCACCGACCGCACCCGGGACACACGGGTCGCGGAACCCTGGCTGCCCGCTCCAGAGGACGGGCGGCCGGGGCAGGGACAGCGCCTGACACCAGACGCCCCTCACAACGGTGGCAGGCCACCCCCCCCGGGGACGGCCCCCCACCACCCCCGCGGCACGCAGCCCCCACAGGGCATGCAGGCTAGGGAAACAGTGTTGGGCCATCACACCCACACACCCGCGCCGACAGCACGTGGGTGGCGGGCTCCAACAGCCCGTCCAGTGGGCGGGAAGTCCGGGGAGGGACAGCGCCTGACCTCAGACGCCCCTCACAATGGTGGAAGGCACCCCCCCGGGGGACGCTCTTCCGCCGCCCCCCCAGCGAGCAACGCCGGCCCGCAAGGGCGCATGCTGTGGGGGCGGTGCTGGGTCCCCACGCCCGCACCGACCGCACCCGGGACACACGGGTCGCGGAACCCTGGCTGCCCACTCCAGAGGACGGGCGGCCGGGGGGGGGACGGCGCCTGACCTCAGACGCCCCTCACAATGGTGGAAGGCACCCCCCCCGGGGACGCCCTTCCGCCACCCCCACAGGGAGCAACGCCGGCCCGCAAGGGCACATGCTGTGGGGCCGGTGCTGGATCCCCACGCCCGCACCGACCGCACCCGGGACACACGGGTCGCGGAACCCTGCCTGCCCGCTCCAGAGGACGGGCGCCCGGGGGAGGGATAGTGCCTGACACCAGACGCCCCTCACAATGGTGGCAGGCCACCCCCCCCGGGGACGGCCCCCCACCACCCCCGCGGCACGCAGCCCCCACAGGGCATGCAGGCCAAGGGGACAGTGTTGGGCCCCCACACCCACACACCGGCGCCCACAGCACGTGGGTGGCAGACACCAACAGCCCGCCCAACTGGCGGGCAGTCGGGGGACGGACAGCGCCTGACCTCAGACACCCCTCACACAATGATGGAAAGCACCCCCCCCGGGGACGCCCTTCCGCCACCCCGACAGCGAGCAACGCCGGCCCGCAAGGGCGCACATTCTGGGGCCGGTGCTGGGTCCCCACGCCCGCACCGACCGCACCCGGGACAGACGGGTCGCTGATCCCCGGCTGCCCGCTCCAGAGGACGGGCGGCCGGGGGAGGGACAGCGCCTGACACCAGACGCCCCTCACAATGGTGGAAGGCACCCCCCCCGGGGACGCCCTTCCGCCGCCCTCACAGCGAGCAACGCCGGCCCGCAAGGGCGCACGCCGTGGGGCCAGTGCTGGGTCCCTACATCAGCACCGACCGCACCCGGGACACACGGGTCGCGGAACCCTGGCTGCCCGCTCCAGAGGACGGGCGGCCGGGGCAGGGACAGCGCCTGACACCAGACGCCCCTCACAACGGTGGCAGGCCACCCCCCCCGGGGACGGCCCCCCACCACCCCCGCAGCACGCAGCCCCCACAGGGCATGCAGGCTAGGGAAACAGTGTTGGGCCATCACACCCACACACCCGCGCCGACAGCACGTGGGTGGCGGGCTCCAACAGCCCGTCCAGTGGGCGGGAAGTCCGGGGAGGGACAGCGCCTGACCTCAGACGCCCCTCACAATGGTGGAAGGCACCCCCCCGGGGGACGCTCTTCCGCCGCCCCCCCAGCGAGCAACGCCGGCCCGCAAGGGCGCATGCTGTGGGGGCGGTGCTGGGTCCCCACGCCCGCACCGACCGCACCCGGGACACACGGGTCGCGGAACCCTGGCTGCCCACTCCAGAGGACGGGCGGCCGGGGGGGGGACGGCGCCTGACCTCAGACGCCCCTCACAATGGTGGAAGGCACCCCCCCCGGGGACGCCCTTCCGCCACCCCCACAGGGAGCAACGCCGGCCCGCAAGGGCACATGCTGTGGGGCCGGTGCTGGATCCCCACGCCCGCACCGACCGCACCCGGGACACACGGGTCGCGGAACCCTGCCTGCCCGCTCCAGAGGACGGGCGCCCGGGGGAGGGATAGTGCCTGACACCAGACGCCCCTCACAATGGTGGCAGGCCACCCCCCCCGGGGACGGCCCCCCACCACCCCCGCGGCACGCAGCCCCCACAGGGCATGCAGGCCAAGGGGACAGTGTTGGGCCCCCACACCCACACACCGGCGCCCACAGCACGTGGGTGGCAGACACCAACAGCCCGCCCAACTGGCGGGCAGTCGGGGGACGGACAGCGCCTGACCTCAGACACCCCTCACACAATGATGGAAAGCACCCCCCCCGGGGACGCCCTTCCGCCACCCCGACAGCGAGCAACGCCGGCCCGCAAGGGCGCACATTCTGGGGCCGGTGCTGGGTCCCCACGCCCGCACCGACCGCACCCGGGACAGACGGGTCGCTGATCCCCGGCTGCCCGCTCCAGAGGACGGGCGGCCGGGGGAGGGACAGCGCCTGACACCAGACGCCCCTCACAATGGTGGAAGGCACCCCCCCCGGGGACGCCCTTCCGCCGCCCTCACAGCGAGCAACGCCGGCCCGCAAGGGCGCACGCCGTGGGGCCAGTGCTGGGTCCCTACATCAGCACCGACCGCACCCGGGACACACGGGTCGCGGAACCCTGGCTGCCCGCTCCAGAGGACGGGCGGCCGGGGCAGGGACAGCGCCTGACACCAGACGCCCCTCACAACGGTGGCAGGCCACCCCCCCCGGGGACGGCCCCCCACCACCCCCGCAGCACGCAGCCCCCACAGGGCATGCAGGCTAGGGAAACAGTGTTGGGCCATCACACCCACACACCCGCGCCGACAGCACGTGGGTGGCGGGCTCCAACAGCCCGTCCAGTGGGCGGGAAGTCCGGGGAGGGACAGCGCCTGACCTCAGACGCCCCTCACAATGGTGGAAGGCACCCCCCCGGGGGACGCTCTTCCGCCGCCCCCCCAGCGAGCAACGCCGGCCCGCAAGGGCGCATGCTGTGGGGGCGGTGCTGGGTCCCCACGCCCGCACCGACCGCACCCGGGACACACGGGTCGCGGAACCCTGGCTGCCCACTCCAGAGGACGGGCGGCCGGGGGGGGGACGGCGCCTGACCTCAGACGCCCCTCACAATGGTGGAAGGCACCCCCCCCGGGGACGCCCTTCCGCCACCCCCACAGGGAGCAACGCCGGCCCGCAAGGGCACATGCTGTGGGGCCGGTGCTGGATCCCCACGCCCGCACCGACCGCACCCGGGACACACGGGTCGCGGAACCCTGCCTGCCCGCTCCAGAGGACGGGCGCCCGGGGGAGGGATAGTGCCTGACACCAGACGCCCCTCACAATGGTGGCAGGCCACCCCCCCCGGGGACGGCCCCCCACCACCCCCGCGGCACGCAGCCCCCGCAGGGCATGCAGGCCAGGGGGACAGTGTTGGGCCCCCACACCAACACACCCGCGCCCACAGCACGTGGGTGGCGGACCCGAACAGCCCGCCCAGTGAGCGGACAGTCGGGGAGGGGGGGAGCACCTGACATCAGACGCCCCTCGCAATAGTGGAAGGCACCCCCCCGGGGACGCCCTTCCGCCACCCCCACAGCGAGCGACGCCGGCCTGCAAGGGCGCACGCTGTGGGGCCGGTGCTGGATGTCTGCACGCCCGCACCGACCGCACCCGGGAGACACGGGTCGCGGAGCCCTGGCTAACCGCCCCAGAGGGCTGGCGGCTCTGGGAGGAACAGCGTCTGACACCAGACGCCCCTCGCAATGGTGTCAGGCCACCCCCCCCGGGGGCAGCCCCCCACCACCCCCGCGGCACGCAGCTCCCACCGGGCATGCAGGCCGAGGGGACGGTGCCGGGCCCCCACACCAGCACGCCCGCGCCCACAGCATGTGGGTGGTGGACCCCAACGGCCCGCCCAGAGGGCGGGAGACCGGGGGAGGGACAGCGCCTGGCACCAGACGCCCGTCACAACAGTGGCGGGCCACCCCCGCGGGGACGGCCCCCACCACCCCCGCGGAGCGCGGCCCCCACAGGGCATGCAAGCCGAGGGGACAACGCCGGGCCCCCACACCCGCACATCCGCGCCCACGGCAAGAGTGGAGACGGACCAACAGCCCGCCCAGAGGGCGGACAGTCGGGGGACGGGGAGCGCCTGACCGCAGACGCCCCTCACAACGGACCCCGTACCCGCACACCCGTGCCCAGAGCACGTGCGCAGCGGCCCCTGACAGCCCCCAGGAGGAGGGCAGCCGGAGGGGGGAGAGCGCCCGGCCTCAGGCGCCCCTCGCAACGGGACCGCCACGGACCGCGGGGGGGGGAGTACCTAGTGCCCACACGCACACACGAAAGCCGGCCCGCGGAACCAGCGTACGAGCTCCCCCAGCCGCGCCCTGCCGCGCCCACAGCACGTGCACCAGCCACAGGAAGTCCGCACCCCACCCCATGCTCTTAGGCACAGCAACACAACAATGGCGGAACCCGCGGCCCCACGCAAAACACGCCCCCGATCTCCGACGCTGGACGCAGCACACGAGGTCATCAGGGCGCTGGGACTCAGAGACGGCGAAGGAGACCCCCACAAGGGGACGCGGGCACGGACTCCGACCTGGAGGAAATACCGGAGCCCTCCACAGGAAGCGCGCCCGCGGAACCTGCGCCGCCGGCGGGCAGCGTGCCCACCCTCTGCCCCGCGTGGAAACGGGGCCACTGCACCGGCGAAGGCTGGTGCCCCAAACAGCACCCTCAGCCCAGCCCCGATGACGGAGCGCTGCCCGAGGTGGGACGCGCGGCCGCATGCGCCGCCCTACGCTACGGGGTGGCGCAGGGCTAGTTCCTGGATGAGACCGCACGCGGCAGCGTGAACATCCAGGAGGCCGTTGACCGAGTCACCCATGCGGGACAGGCGGCAGTGGCCTTGCACACGCGGGACCGCCACGGCGGACCCGCAGAGGGGATAATTGTGGAGCCCTCGGGAATGGTGCTGGTCCTGGCGGCGAACATGGTCCGAGGCGTGCTCCACGCATCCCGCGTGCGGCGGGCGCGCCCACAGTGGACCATCCAGGTGTACACCCCCCCACGGGCGTGGCCCTTCTCCACGTGGGCGGTGCTCGCCGTCATGTTGTACCTGGCACTGGGGGAAGCCCCCACAGGGACCGCGGAGGAAATCGCCCGGGACCTCCACACCTGGCCGGCCGACCAGGATTACCCCTGGGGCAGGCCCCGGGGCGGCCTCCAAGTGGCACCCGCGGCAGAGGGGCTCAGCCTCGGGGCAACCCTCTAACGGCGTCCCGACAAGAGGGCACGCCACTTCCTGCAGACGGGCACTGTCCCGGCCGCCCCGCCAGACTCCGAGTGGCGATGGGACGCAGGGGAGGCGCAACCGCTGCCGGGACCCTGGGTCCTCCCGTTGTGGTATTTGCCCATGGGCACCCTGGCCCACGCCACTCATGCCGTCAAGGGGGCTTTCCCGCAGCCGCTCCTCCCCGGCGTGGCTCTGCTCCGCAGCCTGCAGGCGGGGGCGGCCTGGGTACGGTGGAGGGAAGGGGGGGGGCGCTCGAGCCCCTATTTCCCTCTGGTTCAGGGCCAGGCGCTACTCCACGCCAAGGGCATGGGGACCGTGGAATGGGGGGCTTTCGTGCCCGGCACGGCGTGCAGGTGGATCACTGCGGCCGCCCCACAGCCCATGCGATCGCCGCCGGCGTGCCACCGCCTCCTACGGATGTTCCCCTCTTTGGCTGCCCAACACGCCTTTACGAGGGATGTATGGAGGGCCATACTGAGCCACACCAGAGAATGGCTAACGAACCCGGGTACACGGTACCCGCCGGGGCCGGTGCTCAAACAGCTCACGGCCCCCACACCCGGGGTCCGCCACGCCCTGCACAGGGCGTCGGCTCTCACGGAGCAGCTCAACGACGAGATGCTAGACCTGGCGCTGGAGCCGCTGCGGGTGCTTTACACACAGACCCACATCCCACCCGTCGAGGCCGCGCACCCGGGAGGCGTGGTGGAACAGTGGCTAACGCTCCGCAACCCGTCCGCCGCGCAAGGCCACTGGTACCTACACCAACTCCTCTTCCTACCACGGGCGGCCCCGGAGCACCGCGGGCGAGACCTGCACCACACGCACCCGGAGCGCCGAGGTGCGCAGAGCTTCTTGCAGCCAGTCCCGCCCGCCCTCTCGCCAGGGCAGGGCCCGGAGGCGTTGCAGCAGGCCCCCCCGCTCGACACCGCCACCACGGTACAGCAAAGGGGAAGCGACGGCGCGGATGGTGCCGAACCGGACTGCAGGAACTGCGGAGCGGTGGCCTGGATGGCGGCCTGCAGGCACCTCGCCCGAGATACCACGGGGCTCAGGCAGTACAGACAAGCGGACCGCACGGCGCTGGTGTCCGCGGTCGCGGCCGTCACCATGGGTCCCTTGGCGGCGTGGCCGGCGCAACTGCTGCCCCAAGTCATCTGCCGCGACACGCAGCCCCGCCAGCCGGCCGCAACGCACGCGCCGACGGCACCCCTCACGGCGGAGCAGCTATACGTCGTCGCGGCGGCGCTGCTGGCGGACGGCGGGGAGAGCTTCGTCCACCACCACGGCCCGCCGCAGATTGCGGGAAGCATACAAGGGCCGCAGCGCGATGCACCCCACCCGTGGCACGCCACACTCCGCGGGCGCACCCGCGTCTGGGATGCGGGCGGCGGCACACCCCCTCCCGGGCCTCAGCAGGGGGAGGCACTGGTGCTGCAGACGGCAGGCTACCAGGCCATCCTGCACGGCCACGCCAGAGGGTACCGGTCGCACATCCTGGCCGGGGGCCGCTGGACTGTCTGGCACAGCACCGCCAGGCAAGGGGCACTCCCGCCCCTGCCCCACGTCGACTGGCAGCAGGAGCCCACCCAGGCCTACTATATGCTGGCGGACCCCTGGCCGCTGGCAGTCCTGCTACACACCGTCAGCGCCCCCAACAAGAGGCAGGAACCGGGATGGGTCAACCCCCCCGCGCTGGTGTGGAGCCCCGACCAGGAGGAGCATCTACGGGCCGCGTGGCAGAGAGACGCCATCAGGGCCACCGACGTCCCGGACCTCCACGCGGGGCCAATCACGCACGCCCGCCCGGCGGCTACCCTGGCGGTGGCCCAACGGGGACAGCAGAAGCCACAGTGGGTGGTCTGCATGTTCAGCCCGGCGGACGCGCACATTGTCATCTGCGACCCCGAGCGCCTGTGAGGGCCCGAAGCCATGATCCGCGTGGCAGACTGTACCCGCATGATCGTCAAGGCACGACGGGAGGGCGAACACCACGCCCTCCTGCTCCAGGTTCGGCTGAAGGACAACGCCCGGGCGGCGAGGCCGGGGGTGTGGCCGGCAGCGGCGCCCGCCGACCTAGAGCTCCAGCTGGCGGTCCCGACCACAGTGTACCACTGGCTACAAGCCTTCCACGACCTGCGATGGAGGGGCAAACCCGACCGCCAAATCAGCTCCACGCACCGGCAAACATGGCTGCAAGCAGACACGCAGCGCGATGCCATCCGGAGTCTCGGGCCCGCGCCCACGACACGAGCCCTCGATGCGGCGGCCCCGGGCCGCGCGCTGGCGCCACACACGGTTCCAATGGCCAAACTGCCCTTCGAACCAGCGACGGAGGGCGCCATCGAGAAGTCGGTGCCGCTCCCCCCGGCGCGAGGGGCCACGGAACCAGCGAAATGCCCCCTGTGTGCAGACAAGTACTACACAAGCGGGGCAATGCTGGAACACCTGGCGTGGCACGTGGTGCACGCTGCAGCCCCGGTGGACGACAAGGAGGCGGCCTCCAACATCCTGCAAGGGAGGGCACGGAGGTCCCCATGGCACGCCCCGTACGCCCGGCGCCCCCCGCCCCAGGCGGCCGACCACGCAGACGGCGATGAGGAGGCACCCGGAGCGGCCCCGGGGACCGGCGGTGCGGCCCGACAAGGGTCCATCCCCGCGGGGCTGGCCCCCCTGGCCCCCCTGGGGGCCCCGCTGGGAACGGGCTCTCCGCACCCCATGGCCCCGGCGCACCTGGGAGCCCTGGCTGCGCCGGCGGACCAAGCGGCGATGCCGATGCGGGATAGCTGACTCCAGGAGGACACGGCGGACGACGCCCTATGGCTCCTCTCGTAAAACCTGCGCAACGGCCTCGTACCGCCAGACCGGTCCCTCCGGGACACGCTCCGGCGGCGCCGGGGGCCAGCGGCCTGTACCGACAAGGAGCACCTCATCACCGGCATGCTACCCCAGGAGGGGGGCTTTGCCATCATGCTCCAGGTAACAGGGATCGCCACCCGGGCGCAGGAGATGCACGTGGCCGCGGCGCTCCGGGACAAGGGGTACACCCCCTTCTTCAGCAGCCGGCTGGCAAAGACGGGAGCCACTTCCACATCGAGAGGGTGGGGCCTCCTCACCGTGGTCAGCAGCAAGTACGTGGCGGAGCACGAGGTTCTCAGTTTCACGGAAATCGTCCCCGGGAAGGCCGCGGCCCTGGAGATCTGCACGGACGGGGGAGGCCTCACCCTCATCAACGTCCACGGACTGCAAGCAGGCTGCTCCCCGTGGGCGGGACGGGCGGCGTTCTGGGCCGACATACAAATGTATGCCACGGCACGCAGCCTCGGTGGGAGACACCCGGTGCTCATCGCGGGTGACACCAACGTCTACATGGATGCCACCTCCAACCCGGCCAGGGAGCACTTCCGCGCGGGCTGGGAGGCCTGCGGTTTCCGGAGGGCCACGGCAGGCGGCGAGGAGGACATGACCCCCACGCTCCACCCGTCCCGGCACAGGGTGGACACCTTCCTGGTCAACGAGCCCCTCCTGCCGTGGTCCCTGCGGGAGAGCGTCTGGGCTCGCGGCATGGCACACCCCCAGGTGATCAGCTCGGACCACCTCCCGGTCCGCCTGGCCTTGCCGGGCCTCCTCAACGCCGCGGGGCGTGCGGCGATGCCCACCCCCTACAGCCACACGGAGGGCCGCCTCCTCCCGTACAACGCCGAGGCCGCGCCCGTCCAACACTGCCTGTGGGCGGCGGTCACCGCCGCGCAGGATGAACCCTCCCTGGCGCCCTGGCTGGGTCCCGCAGAGCAGAACACCTACGGGTCCCTGCCCGCGGCCGCGGTGGACAAGGTGTTCGAACACTTCCACGCGGCGCATGACGCCCTAGCGCGTGTGGTGGGACGCCGGCAGCCGTCCCCGGCGGGGACGGACCCGGCGGAGGGGGACCCCCCGGAGAGCGGAAAGCGGCTCCGGGCGGCGGTCCTCCGCTATGACACCCTGGCAGCGTGCGCGCCGTGGCGTACCAGGCGGACGCGGCACGGCATGGCATCCGGTCCGAGGCAGCGCTCCGGCTCTCGGGGGAGCTGCGGGGTGCGTCGCCCGGGTTCCGCCCGACCACACAGGGTCACCTACGGGAGGAGCTGGAGAGGCAGGCAGCCGCCCTCGAAGAGGACATTCGCCAACTCCGCGCACTCCTGGCAGCAGACCGCAAGCGCGCCATCAAGGACTTCTGGCGCTGCCACGCCCGCGACGTCGCCCAGCGATGGAAAGCCGTGCGGGGAGCCATAGAGGTAGAGGCACCGGGCCCGTCAGGCCTCTGGAACGTGCGGATCCCCAACACCCAAACGCTCCTCACGGAGGCCCATGACGTGATGTTCGCAGTTCGCGCCTTCTGGCGGGAACTGTATGACAAATGCCCGGTGGACTTCCCAGGCTTCCAGGCAGTCGTCGGCTGCCATGTCCCCTGGGTCCCTGACGGGGCCTGGACACAGGTCCAGCAGTACTCCATGCAGGACTTGCAGTCCGCCCTGGACAAGGCCGATGGCAAGGCCCCAGGTCCCAACCACGTGGAGGCCCGTTTCATCAAGGCCCTCCCGGCACCCGTCCAGTGGCTCCTGGTCCACTCCTACCGGGCCATCCTCCGCGGTGCCCTGCCGCCGATGCACTGGAGGGACGCGCACATCTGGCTCAGCCCCAAGGTACAGGGCTCCGCCAGACTGGACGACTACAGGCCCATAGCCCTGGGCCAGCTGGACATGAAGCTGCTCACGGGCCCCCTCACCCAGGACGTCACGGAAGTGCTCACACGGCAAGGAGTGGTCAGCGACTGGCAGCAAGGGGCCCTCCCTGGCTCCAACACAGGCCCCCCACTGTTCATGGCGCAGCGGCAGCTCCAGCGGGGAAGGCCCAATTACGTTTTCTCCTTCGACGCCTGCAAGGCCTTCGACACGGCCCCGCACAGCCCCTCCACCTCATCTTGAGCCACCTCTCTGTGCCGCCGGAGGTTATCCACCTCCTGCTCTACCTCCACACGTGCGCCAGGCTGCGCATCGTCACCGCACACGGGCTAACGCAGCCCGTCCACATGCTGCGCGGCATCCGGCAGGGCAACCCCGACAGCCCCCTGCTGTACGCGCTCCTCCTGGAGCCCCTGCTCAAGGCGCAGGGGCACCGCCTGCGCCCGCCAGGAGGGGCCGAGCAAGGCCTCATCCAGGCCTACATCGACGACCTGCTGGTAGTGGCCCACACGCTGCAGCATTTCGTCGAGGGCGTGGAGGCGGTGGCCGCGTACCTGGGGATGATGGGCATCGAGCTCAACCCCCGCAAGTGCGCCATGGCCACCACGGAAGGGGTCCGGGGCCTGCAGCTGCGCCTCTGTCCCCACCTGGAAAACCCATGGCACTGGGTACCAGCGGCGGACTCCGTCCCCTACCTGGGACTCCAGCTGCAGCCGGACGGGGAGTTCTCCCTGCAGCGCAAGCACCAGCTACGGCTGGCGGCGGTGCACCACTGGTGCCTCAACACCCTCGCGCCACCGAAAGTGGTGCAGGACGTCATCCTGGCGATCCTCGGGGGAGTGACACAGTACGTCGCCTCTTTCATCGCCGACGACTCCAACACCGCGCGCCACCTGGACCACATCACGGTCCAGGTTGCCAAGGACAGCGCGCGGTACGCCTTCGACGCCTCGCGGGACAGCCTGCAGGATGACCGGACCCTGGGGCTCACACGGGTACCAACGCGGTGCCAGCAGGCAGCGGTGGCCCTCGTGGGTACACTCGTCCACCACCGCTCAACCTCCGTGCGCGCCGAGGTCCCCAAGATGTTCTGGGAAATAGCCGGCGCGCACGGAATATGTCCCGAGGTGCACTACCCCGTCCCAGAGTTCGCAACTCTAGCGGGGGGTGACTGGCTCCACCGCATACCCCGGGCCCTGGCCGCCCTGGGAGTGGGGCTGTACAACCCCATCGCGTGCCCCAGGGCGGCCCACGTCCAACTACAGTCCCGGCCGGGAAACATCGTCACGCTACGCACCATCAAGCTGCGACACCGCGACACATGCCGCCTGACGGTGCCGCACACGACGCCGTGGCATGGGCACCACGGGCCACGCTACCCCTTCCCCGACAACGACGACCCGTGGCCGATGGCGTTGCGGGAATGCCTCAACCAATGCGCCGATGAACACCTCCACTATTGCCGCCGCGAGCAGGATCCCACCAACCACCCCAAGTGGTGCGACGCCTTGGTCCACCTCTTGCACACCGCCGGCACACGGGACCCCCGCCTGAGACTCGTCCACCCCAGGAGGGCTAAGCAGGACGCCCACACCGGCCCACGGGTGACCCCGGACGGCCTGCACCTCCACGTCGGGGGCTACCGCCGCCGGGGCGGCCTATCCCCCCCCAACGCGGGGGGCGGCGTACCACCCGCCAGCAGCCCTCATGTACATCCTCCACGACGTACTCGCGGAAAGCGAGCACCGAGAGCCTAACGCGGATGTGGCGTGGCTCGAGCCCCTGCGCCCCCGGCCCCACGCGCCGACGCCGGTGTGGTTGGTGACCACGGACGACCAATGCACCCGAGCGGCGGGGCAAGCGCAGCTCCAGGCCGAGTGGGTAATAGTGCAGGTGGGGGCAGGCCAGCCCAGGCCCCGTGGACTCCCCCGTGGCACCGCCCTGCTGGTAGCTACGGGGGTGCCACACGACCCACACATGGCAGTACACGCGCCGGAGGACCAGCCGGAGGACACGGGACACCTGGTGGTGCACCAGCGCGGAGGCCCGGCGTGGCTCAAGGAACATGTGACGGCACTTCGGTCCTGGGCAAGCACGATCGCCGGAGCGGAAATCCGGCTGCACGACCACCCGGCTTTCAGCCCCGGCAACACCAGGGTGCTGAGCGTGGACCAACTGACCCCCAGCCACTCCGACGTCCCGTGGCACTCCGCCGACCTCAACCCGGGGTGGCTCAGCCCCACCAGGTACTACTGGATCCCGGAGGCCTGGGGCCACACCTCTTCCGACGCGTCAGGGGGCGGACCCTGCAAACACGCCACCAGCGTCGCTCTAGCCGCCGACCTCACCCGCACGTGGGCGGTGGCCATCTCGGGCACGGTGCCCGACGGAGAGGGGGTGGCCGCCTCCCTCCCCCTACAACATGGCGCCCACCGACCATGGGTACACAGGGTGGATGCGGAAGTCATCCTCCACCTCCTGCGACACGCGGATCGGGAGTGGACTACGGGTGTCCCCGCGGGCGCGGCGAAGGTGGTCAACCAGATGCCCCTACGGTGGCTCTGGGACGGCCTGTGCGCGCGAGGGCGACACGCCGGGCACCCGTTCTGGTACGTCCGAGCCACCTGGCACCACAGCGACGCCCTACTGCACAAGGCGGACTGGGCGGCGTCCCAGGACACCGTCTTGCAGAACACGGCCCTGGACCCTGGCCACGCCCAACTCATTGTCGCCGACCGTGACGGCCATCTCGATCTACGGCCCCCCGCAATGCGGACGCTCGGCGAGGTCGCGCAGCGGGCGCAGACGGACCATGCGCTGACGCACCAAGGACACACACCTTTGGGCGCGGCCCACACCACAGCCTATTTCCACGCCCCGGACCTCACCGCGACGGCCACCAACTGCCGGGCGCTGCGGGCCAGAGACGGCCACACGCCGGTGCAGCGCAGGCTCCGCGTCCGTAAGGAGTGGCTCTCCGGCGTCGCCGTCCTCCCACAACAGTGCCTCCTATGCGGCGGCCCGGATGAGACCCCGGTGCACATGCACGTGGGGTGCGCCTCCCACCCGGGGACAAAGCCCTGTGGGTGGCCTCGTGGCGCTCCGCGCCATAGCCCGCTACGACCCGCCGGGGGGGACTTCTGTGGACGATTTCCTCCACCACATGCTCCGGCTGGGGGACTTCGCATGGGAGCTTCGCAGCCACCGGCTGGAGCAACTCCTCCGCGAGTCCTTAAGCGCGGCGGCCCGGGCGCACCGATTGCTCACCGCGGCGGAGGGCGACCACCCCCCCCCTCCCCCGCGCCCTGACAAGGACTTCGTAGCCTCCCTCCGTGTCGTGAATGGCAATCTGCAGTGCCCGCCACAAGAGGGCTCCGGCCGGTACCAGGTCCTGCCGGGGTGCTTCTCGAGGCACCTACAAGACGCCCTTTTCCCACCGTGGATCATCGGGCGCGGCTTCATGACCGCTTGGGAGGCACGCATAGTGGGTGAGGGGTGGGCGCGCGAGTGGAGCTGGTTGTGCGGCGCCACGCGCGCCCCTGAGACCCCTGCGCAACGATACGCCGCCATCCCGCTCGAGGGATGGGGGCCGGACACCTGGCCGAGACCCACCGTGATCTGCGGGGCGGGACCTGACCACCCGTGGGACGCGGCGACGGGGGAATGGCTGCAAGCGGCCCCGGGGCCGCAAACAGGATGGACAGGGGACGTGTCCTCACTCGTCAGGACGCCCGTCCCCTCCCGCATCGTCCTTCACGCCGCCAACGTACTCCGGGCTACGGAGATACGCAAATGGGGACACGCCACGGCCACCGTCCGATGGCACCCCCCAGGGGGCGGGGCCGCCCAGCTCGCCGTGGCGCACTTCAAAACTGGGGGGCCGGTATACGACGACGCCCTGTCCCGGCTGGGCGACACCCAGGGGCCCTTGCTCCTCATGCTCCACACCGACCTTGGGGCCGCGCTGCGCCAGGAGCTGGACGGCTGCGAAGGGCTGCGAGTGGGATGGGAGGCAGTCGCGGACGGCACCCTACTGGCCCTCCTCCACCGGGACGCCGCAAACGGGTGCCAATGGGATACGCTGGCGCCCCACCTCACCGGGCGCCACGTGTACATGGCAACCCCCCCCCAGGGGCACCCCTGCCCGGCGTGGGACGACCTCATCGCCGCCTTCCACGACCACGGGTTGCTCCCCGACGACACGTGGCGGGAGGTCCAGCGGAAGACGCTCGGCAGGGACTACCAGCGCCGCGTCCGCGCCCGCCTGCTGGAGCTCCGGGACCCCCTCCGACAGAGGTGGGACGACCTCTGGCTCCGCCATCTCGACCCTTGGTCGAAGCCCTCCCACCTCCCACACGCCTGCCAACTCTGCAGGGAAAGTGACCCGGTGTCCTCCGCAGCGCCGACAGGCGTCAACAGGTGCGCGCGGTGCGCCCAGGTGGCCGCGTGCCCCTGGCCCGAACCTTCGCAGGCCCGCGCAGGCGCACGGAGGAGGAGGCCTTGCACCGGCGCATCGAGGGGGCACACGCCCCCTCACACGAACGCGCGGACCCCGCGGTCGCTGCCCTTCTGTGGATCCACGTGCACCTGAGGGACCCCACATCCGTTGCGCACCTGTCGCACGTGTTCGCGCCCTGACCCCCACCCGCCGCCGCCCTTTGCAGAGCCCGCAGTACCATGCCACGCCGACGGGGGGATGGGCCGGGCCACGCCAGGGCCCGCCGCAAAGCGCAGGAGGCGACCGTCCGGGGCCTGGTGGCGGACGCGGTGGCGGAGGCGCACGAGGCGCACGCTGCCGCACGACGTGACCTGACGGGCAGTGCGAGGGCTTTCCTCAACGAGACCGCCCTCCCGGCCGTCCGCTCCCTGATTGGAGCAGGGGCCCCTACGCTACTCCTGGCGATGCACCGGATCGTGAACTCCATCCAGCCGGGGCTCATCAGCCCGGAGGCGGCCCTCTACGGGCACTGGATGGAGTGGCGCGAGTCCAACCGGTCGGGCCGGCCCCTGTCCATGGGGGACACCCTGCGGCTGACGGAAGCGGGGTCTGCCATGTCCCTCCGCAGCAGCGCCCCAGCCCTGCTGCACGCCCTCAGGACGCGCTACCCTGGGGACACGGCCCCGTTCCTGAACCAGGCGCGGACCACATACCCGGGGGGAGTGTCCGAGCTGGATGCGGCGCTCCACCTACTACACCCACCGGAAGAGGACCTGGAGGTGGGCGAAATCACGGTGTTCGTGGAAGGCGCGGACGAGGCGCCCGCCCGCCCCCGGCCGACCAACCCGGTGTACGACGGCAACAGGCCGACCCCCCGTACGCCATCGTATGTGAGGCGTTCCCCCGGGACCCCACCTGGTGCCCTGCCCTCCCGCCGGCGACGGCCGCGCCCCGCGGCTGGGCCAACCCAGACCTGTCCCCCCCCCTCTCCAGAACCAGACGTGCCCACCACAGGGGGCAGGTCCTCTGGCAAGAGCGCCCTGGCACCCCCCTGCTCCTCCTCGTTGTCGCGACCCGCGGGGACCGGGAACGGGTCCTGGGGATCACCCCCACCCACCTCTATGGGGCAGCACCCGTACCCCGCCCCCTCCTCCTGGCGCCCGCGGCGCGGGACGGGGTACACACCCACTTGCGAACACAGGAGGTCACCGCCATTACGGGGGTCCACCTAGTGCGGCTCCCCCCGGCACCACCCGACGACCCCCGGGGGCCCAGGGCCCTGAGCCCTGCCCCAGACTGGGAGCTGTGGCGCGACGCGTGGGCCGCGTGGCTCCCCCGCCTCCCCTCCCAATGCCGATGGATGGTCGCCGGCCCCCGCCCGTACGGGGCTGACGCCACAGCTGGCCCCCCACCCCCTCCCCACTCCCCCCCCGCAGAGCACTGCACGGCACTGCCCACGGCACGATACTGATGCACAGGGAGGTAGTGGGAAGGGCGCACCTGCCACCACGCATGGCTACCAGGATAACAGTGATGGCAGACCCCCATGGCTCCCCCGAGCGGGACGACCGCCAACACCGCCGGTCCCGCTCCCGCTCCCCCGTCTCCCCGGAGTGGACGGGGGAGACCCCCGCGGAGCGCGAGGAGCGGAGGCTGGCCGAGGCGGCGGTGCTGGTCAGGCCGCCGGCTGGGCAGCCCCCGGCGACCTCCGCCGACACCGGGCCGTGGACTAAGGAGCCTGAGCCGGCCGAGGTGACCGCCCCCGCCGCCCAAGCAGCAAGCCCTGCCGCCCCGCCCCGGGAGGGGGCCTCAGACGGGCGGGGAGCGGAGACCGCAGCCCCAGCGAGCCACACCGCGGCCCCGACCGCAGCCCCCGGCACGCCGCTGACACGGGGGGTAGCCCCGGTGCAGGAACCGGGCGCATCGCCTAGGGCTGCCGCAGCCGCAGAGGGGAGCGGGGAGAGCGCGCGAGGGGTTGCGACCGCGGCCCCGGCGAGCCGCGCCACCGCCTCGGCCGGCCACGCCGCGGCCCCGAGCACGCTACGAAAGCGGGGGAGGGACCTCGCACGGGCCACGGGCGCCTCGCCGGTGGCCGCCGCAGCAGCAGCAGTGGGCAGGGAGGGCGCGAAGTACCGTGCCCACGCCAGCCCCACCCACACCCACACCAGCCCCCCCAAGCCGTTTCCCCCCAAGCCTTTCCCCCCACGGCGGACGCGACACGTCCGCCCCCCGGCGCCCGAGCGCTCGCCGCCGGGCGTCACGCTGCCGCAGCTGCAAAGGCAGCGGGACGCCCGGCGCGTGATCCAGGAAGGAGGGGACGGCGCGCAGGCAGAGCTGCGTGCCAGCCACGGGAGCGCGGATCTGGGGACAGGAGGCGACGCGGGACGTGCCCAGAAGCACGCGCAAGGAGCGGGCCAGGGCACACGCGGCAGGGAGCAAGGGCGCAGCAGCGGAGGGGGACAGAGCACAGTCAGCGGACGGCGCGACTCAGGGCAGGGAGCCGGGAAGGGGCCAGGGCACGGGAAGGGTGCGCAGGGGCGCGGGCAGGGCGCCCAGGTGCAGGGAGCGGAGCCAGGGACGGTGGGCGAGCGGGCAGGCCAGGGCGTGGGTGACAGGGGGCGGGACCCACGGCACGGGCAGGGGGCCGGAAGGGGGCCCAAGGGCAAGGGCAAGGGCGCCACGGGCCCCCAGGGACAGGCGGGACGGGGCATGGGAGCCCAGGGCGGAGGGCGGGTCCAAGGGGGGGGGGCGGGGGGCGGGGCGCCCCCGCAGCCGGACGTGCAGCCGGTGAGGTGCATCCCCCCCGGCATCCAACAGATGCCGGCGCACCACACCCACCACCACCACCACCACCACCACCACCACCTCTACAACATCGACCCCGACGCCGGCGAGCTCATCCCCCCCCAACCCCCACGACCCCGGCACCAGCCAGCCCCCCCCGCACCGAGAGCAGAGCCGGCGCGGATGGCCTCGGCGGGGGGGGGGGCGGGGCGCGGCACCGGCGCCGCAGGCACAGGGGCAGCAGGGGGAGCCGGCGCGAGGGGCAGAGGGGGCCCGGCCCTGGGACCGGGACTGGGGCACGGTCCCGGACCCTCTGGGGGATGAGGTCCTCCCCCTAGTGGGGGAGGTGTACGGGTGGTTGAGCCTGGCCAACCAGGGGACAACCAGGGGGTTGAGGAACCGGTCCTTCGATGCCGTGCTCCGCGGGAGAGACAGAAGGCACCAGGAGGTACCCCCGGGGGGGTGGGCAGCCCCAGAGGACCACGAGAGGGTCCCCAGGTCAGTGATGCGGGCAGCGTGGCCCGACAGGAGGCCGCCGTGACCGGCCTTCCTGGAAGGGGGAGCGGTACTCCGCATCACGGACGCGGACGCCAACAATCGGCTCCCCCAGGCCTTGCGCAGCGCCCTCGCCCACTGGCGCTACCGCCGGCGCAACCCGCCGCCGCCACAGCCCCAGCCCCATCACAAGCGGTGGCGCAGGTGACGGCCCAGACGGCGGACGCGAGAAAGTTAGGGGGGGGAGCTGGGCCCCCCGACCCACCCCCCCCCCACAATACGGCGTGACGGAGGAGCGCGCGCCACCTCCCGCGGGATGGAGGGCGGAGACAACGAGCGCGGAGGGGAACCTACTGCCCCGCAGCCCGCTAACCGCTGACCGCTAACCCTCACGGCCGCCCCCGGCCGGCCAGCGCCGCGCGACGGCGGCAGGGGGGACGAGCGGCCCCAGCGAGGGCCTGCACGAGGGTCCGACTCTAGGTAGAGGGGGCAGGGGGAGGAGTGCAACCCCCCAGCCGACGGCTGGCCCCCGGGCCCGGGACCGCCAGGCCGCCCCCCCTCGGCCGTCAGGGGGCGGCTCCAGGGGACCAGAGGCCCCCCCCCACTCCCCCCCACCCTCCCCCTCAGGCCCAAGAGCGGACCGAAGCAGACCGAAGAGACGGTGGCCCCGCACCCCCCCCGAAGAGGCCGCTGCACCCGGGCTGCGGGGGCACCGCGGCCCAGGCAAGCGCCCGCACGCCCTGCCCGCTGCTGGCCGACGGCGGACCGGCGGGGCCCAGGACGGCGCAAACGGAGCAGCCCCTTCAGAGGCCGGCCCGGGGAAGACGGGGGCGCGAATCAGGGCGGGGGGATTCCCCCCCCCTCCCCCCCCCCCTGCCGCACTGACCCTTTGGCGGCCGACCGGGCCGCGCCCGACGCCCGCGGCCGCCCGGCAACCCCCACAGCACGAGGATACCCCGGGGGGGCACGCCGGAGACAACGGATGGCAGGCCGACGCCCAACCAGGCGGGGGGACGGAGGGTGGTGGGGCGCCCCCCCCCCCGCTCTCCCCCCCCAGCTTGAGGGCCACAGGAGCGACCCTTCGCCCCCCCTTGGAGCCGAGGGGACGCCCCCCCTCCCCCAGAAGGGACCGCGACGCGGGGGGGGGGGGGGGATGCGGCTGGACCTGCACACCGCGCGCCCCAGCTCCCCCAGCCGCCTGCTCCCGCAGCGGTCGCGGCCGAAGGGCGAGCCCACACCAGCGCGCCGGAGCAGCGCGCGGACCAAGCCTGGGGGCGGCGCACGGCGGCGCACCAGGACGGTTTGGAGGCCGCGCCCCCCTTGACCCCTGCATGACCACTGCCCGCTCAGGGAGGGCAGAGGGGGGTTTCAGGTCTGAAGGGGGCCCCGGTGAGCGGTCCACGGGCCGCCCCTCACCCCCCCCCGCCCCAGGGCGGCCCCGCGACCCCGACCGCGGGCGCACGCCGAGGGGGACTGCACCGCCGACAAGAGGGGGGCCAGGGTAGGGAACTGCGGGCCGCCACCCAGAGGGGGAGCAGGGAGGCGGCAGCGCGACCCCCCCCCCCCCAAACCCCCCCCACGGGCCCGCAAGCTGCGGGGGCCCCGGCCCCCACCCCCCGAGGCAGGGGGGATGGTCCCCCCTCCCCCCGCCCGAGAGAGGTGATGGATTGCTGCCCGCACCCCCGCCCCAGCCGCCGGCTCCCACAGGAACCGCGGGGAACAAGCGAGCCCGCGCCCACGCGCCAGGACGCCGCACAGATCACGCCCAGCTAAGGCGGGCGAGCACGAACCGGAGTGGTATGGGGGGCCGAGCCCCCCATGGGCAGAACGACGCCAGTGACACCCGCTTTGTTGCCTGCCCAGGGAAGGCAGAGGGACGGAACGAGGCAGAGCAACCCTCCGCCCTACAGGCTCCCCCCGGCCGCACAAACGGGGGGCACGGCGCACGGGCCGCCGCCCCCCCCCCCCAGCCCGCCCCCCGGCACACAAATGCCACGGACCCGCCCCACGGGGGGCGCACAGCCCCAAGCCAGGAAGGGGTCGGCCCCCCCCCAGCCCCGCGGCACGCAGCCCCCACAGGGCGTGCAGGCCAAGGGGACAGTGTTGGGGCCCCACACCCACACGCCCGCGCCCACAGCACGTCGGTAGCGGACCCCAATAGCCCGCCCAGTGGTCGGGCAGTCGGGGGAGGGGGAGCGCCTGACCCCAGACGCCCCTCGCAACAGTGGAAGGCACCCCCCCAGGGGACGCCCTTCCGCCACCCCCACAACCCCAAGCCAAGTAGGGGGGAACCGGGACCGGACCGCCCCCCCCAAAGCACGCCAGACGGAGCAGGGGACCGGGGCAGGACACGCGGAGGGGCACAGACCACGTGGAACGGCCCTACCAGCGCCCAGTGCCGGGACCTCGCGAGGTGCGCACGCCACACCACCCAGGGGGGGGGGGGTAGCGGACGCCGCGGTAGCGCGAGCGCACAAACACGCAAAGGGCACGCGGGGACTACCAGAAGGGCAACCGGACCGAGCTCGCAGAACGCACAGACCGCGTGGAATGGCGTACCAGCGAGCGAGGGTAAGGGGCACCCGGACAGGAGGGCCCGCCACACGCAGCGCGGGACACGCGGGCCGGGAAGGGGGAAACGGGAGAGACACAACACCAGGTACCGGCCCGAACCCCCCGAACCGGCCGCGAGCGCCGCGCACACACGGACGGGGCACTGCGGCCGCCAAGGCAGTAGTGGCGCACTGCGCCACGCCCCAAACCCCTAGGCTAGGCAGCCTCCCCGCCAGCCCAAGGGGGTCCCACTGGCGACAAGCCAGTAGCACGGGCCCGGCGGCGCCGGCGCCCCGGGCGACCACGCATTAGGGGGGCGACGCGGTGTGTAAGCGCCCGCAGCCACGGCTGCGAATTGATGCACTGACCGGGGAGTGGCGAAACGGGGAAGCTGGGGGGGGACGGGGCTCCCAGCCCTGTGAACCCGGGGGACTCCGCCACCAGGCAGGAGGTGCGTCTTGGAGGGCCCCCCTCTGGGACCCGGTGGGGAGCATATCACCTGGCCTGACCAGGTGGCCCCCCGGGGCCGAAAGGCGTCTAGTACCCGCAAAATCAAACCTCAAACCTCAAACCTGACAGGGAAACGCGTAGTGGCGTCCCTGTTAGGCCACAGTTGCTTAGTAGCGCTGTGTTTTCTTGCTCTTTCACAGGAGGGTCAATAGAGCCCGAAACCTCTTTGACATCAACCCCCAGTAGCGTGTGTAGGTGTTAGGGTCAGCAAGCCTGGCAGGTGATGAGTGCAAGTGATGAGTGCTCACCCTGCCTTCGAAGGCTGGTGCTGGCGTTAGTGAGTGTAGTGTAGTGGTGTCTCCTGTCCCGCATGCTTTTCAACGTGGGCAGGGGAGTGCGTTAGCTTTTGGCCCTTAGAAAAATGGGCATTTTGTATGCCCTTAGCACACTTGGCCACCCCTCCCCTCTCGTAGTTAGGGCCTTTGCCGTCTTTCCCCAAGGATAGGCGCTAGCACAGAAATTGGGTGCCATAGGAGTGGTAATATTACCTGATTAGCACCCTCGGTCCGACGTCAACGAAGCCCGGTGTCCGGGAGCCATGACCGGGAGAGAAGTGAGACACATACAGACATACGTAGCACACTTAGGGGTATGGTAAACCCTGTAAGGAAGGGTAGAACCCCATGGTTCTGGACCAGTCAGGGGTCCTAACTGTGGGCACGCTTGTCCCCAAGGAGGGAAGACACACCTTGCTTCATAACACCTTGCTTGTCATTCCCCCCTGGACTAGTAAGCCACTGTTCTTCGTTGGCTCCCCAAGGTCATTACATCAGGGCAGTTCCCATGCAACACATGGTCAACAAGGCACACACCTGCTGGGTGGGTGCAAACCTGATAAGCGGCCATCTGGCTCGGGCTGGTAACCATAGGCTTGGGACTGCAGGGCACAGCCAGGGCAGGAAGAGTGCTCCGCAAGCAGCGGATGTGTAGGTGTTTGGACCGCGGAACCCGATTGAAGGTGGGAGTTCGTACATTCACCGTACCTGGAGCTCTACAGGAGTTCTGAGCCTGTCCTGGCACACACTGAGTAGGTCTAGTCGCTCTGCACAAGAGTGCTCACCACCTCTCGAAGGTTAGAAGACAGCCAGTAGACTGATACAGTGAAATTAGTTTTTCTTTTTCCGCTGGGACAGAGTCTCAGCACGGGTTAGTAACTGTCCCTCGTTGTTCTCAACGAGGTATGAGCGGAAGATGGGGTTGATACTCCCATCTGGTTGTATAAAGGCGGACATGGAATCCCAGGTCGCCTCAGATAACCCATAGCCATCCCATAGGGTTACAAATTTCCACCCCTGCTTATACTCGTGGCGTGCAATACCTGCAACCACGTAGTAATCATCGACTGCCATCTCATCAGCAGTCATCTCCTCGAGTTTGTCTGCCTCCTCTGGGCTGGCAGCATTCTCTAGGTCGATACGCTCGACCTCACTGTCGCTGAGGCGCCACTCATCCCAGGACAAATCGTCAGGGGAGTGATAGTGCCTCACCTGCTTAGGCGCACAAAGCAGTTCACCATCTAGACGTGGACTTCACCTGACATGGATCCTAGATCCATCTATCCTGATGATAGGATAGGGCCCAAAAGAAAGGTAGGCGTGAATGGTGAACCAAAACAAGGTCACCAACCTTGAAGCTGGCAGGTCGCCGTAGGGGACTTCGTCGGCTCAGTTCATGATCACGGATATGTCTCAGGTTAGTCCCAGCCTGGTTAGCCATAGACTGCTTGTGTTCCAGCCAATCTCCAACACGGCTCTTGAAGTCCTCAGCAAAGGGGGTTTTGAAGAACCAAGCAGGCCGTCCTCCATGGAACAGCTGGTGGGGGGTGAAACCCGTAGAAGACGTCCGCTGAGAGTTCATGGTCAGCACTGCCCAGGGCACTAGGCGCACCTAGTCTTTGGTACATTCCTGTTTCATCAGGATTCTCAGGTTCTGTTCCACCACACGGTTTTGTCTCTCACAAAGAGGGTCAGACGTGTGGGTATAGGGCACACCTGTGGTTCCCTCAACGTTAAGAGCATTCAGCACACATTTGTACCATCCAGTGTCACTGCGGACGCGTACATCCTCATCAGAGTGCACCTGCTTAGGTGCTCCATAGGGTTCGAACCACTGTTCGACCAACATTCTCACAGTCTGCTCACCAGTGATTTTCGTATTGCAAGGGAACACACGGGTGAAGCGAGACAGGCCACAGGTGACCACTGGGCAACTATCATAGCGGCCGAAGCGAGGTAGGCCGTGGATGAAATCCACATAGAAAAGAGAGTTAGTACAATAGGGTATGGGTAAGCTGGAAATCAGTCCCCTATCCCTACTGTCGCTCTGCTTGCTGGCATGACAGCCACAAGCATCCACAATGGTCAGCATACGAGACCTCAGTTCAGTCAGGGTTAGACTAGAGTTGAAACACTCGCGAAAGAAGTCCACTGAGCGATTAGCGCCAGTGTGACCAGAGCTGAGATGGGACCACTGTAGGCACCCATCAAGTCGAGCCTCAGGCAGGACAATACGGTCCTCGTAGAAGAGGTACTGGTTGTTTTTATACCACTGGTGCCCGTCAACGACACGGGGTTCGAGACCAGTGCTGAGGGTCTGGAGAATTTCTTTATACTCTGACTGATAGTCAGTTAGACTCCAACCCTCGAGGATTCCAGCAGTGCGCATGGACAGGTCAAGCTGGACATCCATAAGCTGGAAAGCCTCTTTGGCGAGTGCATCAGAGCTCTCACCAATAAGCGCATCGAAGTTATTGCGCGATATATAGTCATACAGTTCATTTTTTATACCAGGGATAAGATGGACTGTCAGCCTGAACTGGCTCAGGTAAGTCCACCACCGCTTTAGTTTCGCCTTCTCTGGTGGTGGGCCCTTCTGAAAAGACTTCACCGGTTCCTGGTCACAGAGCCAGACAAAAGGATTAGATCCCAATAGTCAGGACTGTGATGAGAGCACCAACATACCAGCCAGGAGTTCCTGGTCGTAGGTGCTGTAATTGAAACGCGCTTGGTTCCATTTTCAGTTCCAGTGTCCCAGTGGCACAAGTCGGCATTCACCGGTAGGATAGTCATGCTTCAAGGAGCCATCACGGTTCAGTCCGCTAGTAGGATAATGGCAGTGGGTTAGTTCAGCTGGGTTAAGCTCCTGCCATTGGTAGATTGTTCCACCCCCCCCTACATCACTGGCATCAGTGATCAGGACAATCTCACCCTTAGGGCAGGGTACCCCCAGGCAGTTGGAGGAGGCAATTGTCTTCTTCAACTCCTGGAAACAATCATCCTCTCTGGCGGTCCACCTACAGGGAGTAGTTTTCTTGATTGGGTCAGTGAGAGGCGCACAGGGGTAGGTAAAATTGTGGATGTGGCGCCCATAGAAGTTGCAGGCGCCCACAAAACTCCTCAGGTCGTGTAGACCCTTCTTAGGGTCATCGCGAATCTGCAAGTCCTGTAGGGGCTGCATCTTAGACGCGGCTGGTTTACACCAGCCATACCCCATGTCGAAACCCAAATACTCGATCTCCTCTTTCATGAGCTCGCATTTTTCGAGTTTGATTCGGGGATCATTTTCCTGACAAATAATGAAAAATTTACGGAGGAGAAGGACATGGTCCTCTTGGGTATTGGTACCCAAACTCACGTCATCGATGTGAGCCTCCATTTCTGCTTCTCGAGAAATCAACTCCTGTACTAGAGGTCTGCGCCTCAGTATGTACAAAATTTTGTTCATTACTTCCTGGAAGAGTGCTGGGGCATTAGCCAGCCTGAAAGGCATGACCTTCCACTTAAACACATGACCCTTAGGAGAAAGATGTCCTTGTATAGTGCCCTAGATATTTTGGTGAAATCCTGCAGGTTTTGATGTTGAAAACCCAAACCAAGGCAGTAAGTAGAGCAAGAACAGGATTTGGATCGGATCAATGAATAGTTTGAAATCCAGTGTAACACAGAAGGGCTGCAGATAGACAAAGCAGGCTTAAATACAAAGATTCAATCACAAAAGAATAAAACAAATGATTTTAATATGAAAACTGGCATGACTCCTGCCTCCCAATTAGCCTCAAGCACTTCATGTGCACTCATTTGGATGAAATGGAGTTTGTTAGGAATATGGGGCAAAGAAGTTAGGCCAGACACAGATTATGACTTGGCCAAGCAACTGAGTTCAGAAACAGGTGAAAAGTAGAACCGCAATAAGTGGTAGAAACAATTGAGTATAGGGCTCTTGGGGTGGGAGACCACTAAGCTTAACCTCCAAGGCCTAAGGCATGAAATGCCCATTTTTATTTCGGTATAACCTCCATGAAGGAAGATACCTCCGCTCAGTTGAGTGGTAGGGGTGAACGTCATGGGCGTCTAGGGTTCTAACCCTAGTTACGTTGAGAACGTGTACTTAGAGCTTCAAAAGAGAGATAAAAATACTTAAGTAAGCCTTGGCATCAACAAAAGGGTTTTAAGGGGGGCTTGGTCTGGATCAAGCCCCCCAAGAAAGACATGGCAGTGACTTTTCTTACTCCCTCCTGGAGTACTAGTTGATCAAGCTAGTAGGACCAAGGAAAAAGGCTCAAGTATTCCCAAAATTACCTCAGAAAATGCATGAAACCTACTAAAAACATTCTCATCAGTTCATAGAAGCCTATCAAACTGTAGGTACCCTTGAAAAGCAGTGTAATGTACCGTGAATGATGTCCCTTCGATGGGGCATTCCTCAAAAGTCGCCAGCGTGCGACGAAAACGTTTGGTAAAAATTTGGGGGTAGTGGGGTTTGAACCCAGGACTCCCTCCCTAGAGGACACATGCTTGCCCACTAGGGTACAGTCGAAAGCTCTAATGCGTACGGCTATCGCTGCAAAAACAGCGTTTTAGTAAACGTCCTGAGTTAGATTTGGCACCCTCCTCAACAACAGCAAAGTAATGGGCTCATAGTATTTTAGTCTTCCAGCTTAGTCCATAGCAAAAAAGGGACTATGAAACACAATCATTATTTACACTCATGTTCACTCCTTACCTCTCTTCCACTCTCACCATACAAATATCCCTCTTGTAGTAAAATACACCTAGTTAGGACTTACCTAGGAAGCACCACGTGCTCCCTGGTGTCGCCGCCAGGCGCCTCTCCTCTATCTATCTCTCTTCCCTCCTCTTGTGTTTGGGGCTTGGCTTAGGCCTAGGTATACTCTTGGGATCCCCCAATACATGAAACATGCTTGGGACCCACCAAATAGGCATTAAAATACATGTTGAAGTAGGGACAACCATGGAAAAGGGTTGTAGTGTATATAGAGGTCCCTTAGGGGCCTTAGACTCCTTCGAAGGTAGTATGTGTGGTATCACTCACAAAATGAGTCGATCATGCATGACATGCATGACAATCCATGATGTCAAAAATGTGATCATCCAAATTCAAAGAGTTATGAAAAATGAATAGTATAACCTTCTTAGGAACCCATAAGAGTGGGGTTGTGGTTGTGTTAGTTCTGAGCGAAAGTGAAGTTTTGGGTTGTAATGTGAAAAACACATGCTAGGGCGCCAGCATGTCATGACACATGATGCATGACACATGACACATGATGCATGATGAATGATGATGATGATGAATGATGATGATTGATCTGAATCTGCTCTGAGTTCAAATAAAGTACACTCTGAGTTCAAAATATATACTCCATGGGGCTCAATCTCACTCCCCCCCCGACTGAAACCCTGGAACTCAGGAGTAAATACTCAGAAAAATAGGCTGAAAAATGATATTGTGGGCATAATCATATGCAGCCCTGTGAAATCTCTTAGCATTTACTATTCAGCCCAGAACTGGACTACCTTCAATACCAAGTATGATCACTGCACCTCAGTACCACAGTAAAGAATGAGTGGAATGACTTCGGAAAGCATACATGCGAGTTACCTTTCTTACTATACCACTCTTACCACAGCACAATAGGTGATTAGTTTGGAGCTAAAAATGCAAATACCAGAAGTTCCAGAAAGATTGTGCTCAAAGTGATATATAAAGCATGGACAAGGCGTAGGAATCCTTAGGGAAGCCTTACATAACAAATGCAGATACCGATTTGTGAAAATCAAAGTGAAATCGGCAATGAATAACGCTTGGAATGCATATCAAAATGAACCGTAGCTGAGCTTCTAACTCGCCAGGAACCAAAACTTGAAAAAGTATTTGGACACCTGAAAAGCGCAAAGTGTAGCGCTGGGAGTTCTGGCGACTCCCGTAACTGCGCGCCTCCGCCGTGCGGGACTGGGGGCGAAGCCTCCAAAGTCCAAAAATTTTTGAACTTTTTGTAAAAAGCGCTTCTGAAGCTGCAAAAAGCGCAGTTTTGTAAAACAAAGAATTTGGAAAACAACGAGCAGCGAAAAACGCGATTTTATAAAGTGAGGCTTACAGACAGGCAAAAATTTTTGCGCGGGGAGGGTGCACAGTACAGCCATAGGGTAACTGTACGTTTTGCGCGCATCAATTCACCACTGTGCGTTTAATAGGCGAGTTTGAACATCAGCCACACATAGCACAACAGAAATGAAACATACGTGTTGGTTAGAGCTTACACAACACGCGTAGCGTGTTTTTACCTTGCTTTGCCGTCTTTTGCACGCTCTTGGTGCCTCGCAAGGTCTGGCTTGGGCTGGCATTCAGGCAGGATTCAGGAGGGAAACAGGCCGTCACGCATGCAAAATAGCAGCGTACGCCGCGTCGTGCACACGTAAAAACTCCGAATCCAAGTAGGATAGAGGGTAAAACCTTCATAAGGGAAACATTCAAGGTTTGGGAGTTAGGGAGAACCTTCCTTGCTCGCTCTGTAGGACAGCATGCATGCATAGCGGAGGCGCCGCTATATGCGTCACTGTCCTCTGTTTGTGGTTTTGTGGCGGAATGCCTGGTGAGTCGTTCAGTGCATGCATATGCTCACGTGCAGGCACCTAAAACACTCATATGTCTCACCGTGCCGCTCACACATGCAGCGTGTGTTAGAGAGTGTAGGACCGTGGGAGCTCAAACTAACCAATGAAACTCTGGGGTGAGATTCCCGACTTGCAAGTTGCGCGGTTTGAGTTCTCCGAGTGTGGGAGGAGTGTGGAGTGGAGAGTGGGATGTTGGTTGGAGGCGTTAGCAAGGGGCGCTCCTGCAAAGGGCTACTCCTTTGTAGAGCGTTAAGTTCAGCGTGTGGGAGACTGGGAAGGCAGGGGATTGGAATGGGCAAGGGCGTTCGCGTTGGTCAGCGTACGCTGGCCCTTGTTCCCAGTCCCATTCTGATCCCTGACGGTTTTTTCCTGGTCTCCCCGTGTGTGACCCTCTCTCTTTTTCTTTTGGGTAGCCCCAAGGTAGAGACCCTAAGGTAGATTCACACACATGCTCGCCCTGCACCGCACATCCACGCACAGTACTGCACACACATACTCAACACAACACACTTTTGCGCGCCATTCACTCACTCTGCACGGATCACGTTGAGCTTCGGTTCCGTGTCCACACTTGCACGGGTGTCATCGGACCGGAGGCGAGATGCACCCAAAGCGTTCACTGTTTGTTCAGGGATGCTTGGTGTTAGCTACAACTTGACTTGCCTTGGCGTGGGCGTGTGTGTGGGAAGTTGTAGGATCAGGGTGTCTTGCGGTGTAGGATCAGGCGTTAGCGTCTTTGACGGTGGGTGCCCAAGGCGGGGAGGTTTGCAGCCAAGGGGGTAACCCTGGTCGTGGTTGGGCAGCCGTTGCAAACTCTGCTCGTCCTGCAGCCCACCCAGTTCCTGGGGGAGGTCCCATCCCTGGGGAACACCAACCCTGCCCCTCCGGTGGTGGATGCTTGACTGTTCCAAAATGGAACCAGGTGTTCACCACCCGTAAGAATCGGCTTGCTTAGCAGTAGTGTTTCACTTCTCTCCTAGGCAACACACTTCAGTTGGGGCTGTTGACACTCACACGCGCGCCAGTTACACACCGCTCATCTCTCTCCCTCCCTAGATTGGTGAAACCTGTCCCCCAGCCTCGGAGTTCCCTTGGAAATCCACGACAACTCCCAGGCCAGTGAGTGTGCTGCTCAGTGAAACAGGGCCTTAGGACCATAGATGCACCGTTTTCACAGGTGCTATGAAACAGGAGGGAGTAGTCTCACCTCCCAGCACGCTTGCGGGCCTGATTTTGGGCTGACTGCAGAATGTCACGCAAATCCTCAGATTTGCAGTAATCAGCAAAAACCTCGTTGACGTTACCGTCATCGAGTATGAAAGCCGTCACTGGCTCCCAGGTACAGTCAGAGATAGAATAGCGAGACCACTTTGTATAGAATCTCCAACCACGTTTGTAGGTGTGGCGGAGGATTCTTTCAACAAAGTAGTAGTCTTGCTTTTTCATCTCTGATTCAGTAAACGTAATGGGTTCACTAGCGCTTATTCTTTTGGGTCTATCCTCTACGGCCGTAGGTGTAGGTACAGTAGGTCTAGAGAGAGAGATGTCCCTTTCGGGCATCCGTAGTGAACCGTCATCCTCCGTAGGCGGCAGTTCTTCATCTTCATCCATAGGATCCGCGGCCAAATCTTCGGCTGCAGCTTCCAGGCTTTCTTGTAGATCTTCTTCCCAGTCGTAGAGGTCGTCTAGCACGTCATAGTGCTTAAGCTGTGGGTAACCCACTTCAACCAGACCTCCGTACTTAGGATGAGTTTTGATCCACACGGATCCTTCAGCTACATCCGTGACCAGAAATGGTCCGAAGTAAGGGCTGTCCAGCGTGTTACGCGGCCAATGCTTGAATCTTGTATGATGTACCAGAACCCAGTCACCAATTTGGTAGATAGCTTCTTTTCTTTTGCGGTTCTTGGTACGATTCTCCTTACTTCTTTTCTTTTCCAGTAGTGATCGGCATTGATCGGCGATCCGTTTTTGCTCGGTGAGCCATTCATCAACATTAGGATTTCCTTCGCTCGCGCAGGGGAATTCGAAGTTGAAACCTCGCCTCCCTAGGAACAGTTCCGTAGGGGTGAAACCAGTCCTGCTACTCACTTGATTATTCATCAAGTAGATAGCATATGGGACTAGTTTTAGCCAGTTTCGGCTCTTCTCATTCAGCATCAGAATCCTCATGACTGTTTTGAAACAGCCGATTTGGCGTTCGCATAGAGGATTCTTTGTTCGTAGGTAAGGAGTTCCGAACTGGACTTCCGTACCGATGGCTCTCATGACGCTTCGGTACCAACCAGTAGGGCTGGTAAACCGGATGTCTTGATCGCTATGGATAATCTTGGGTAATCCGTAGACTTGTACCCATCCTTCGAAAATCTCTTTCAATACTCCTTCACCATCCACCTTCTTAGTAAGGGGAAACACTCGGCTGTAGCGACTGAGTCCATCCGTCACCAGGAGGGCGAAGTCATGGCCAGCGAATTTAGGTAACTCCATAAAATCCACGTAGAGGATGGAGTTCATTTGGTTCGGAATCGGGAGATTCCTTACCTCACCACGATCCGCTGCAGTGTTAGCTTTAGCCTTAGTGCAGGGACACTCAGCGATGATCTTAGATAAAATCTTCTTGAGAGATGCATCGCTACTCTTAGCAAAGAAATACTTCTGGAAGAACCAAAGAGTTCTCTCCACCCCAGGGTGACCATCCGTTTTGTGTGCCCATTCCAACATAGTTTCTTCGTAGTCTTTGGGGACACAAATGAGGTCTTCCCTGTATAGGTGAGTTGACGTGCGGGACCATTGTACTCCATCCAGGATCTTTGAGCTCCCAATCGTCAGCTGGTCCAAGATGTCCGAGTAATCGGCCGTCAGGTCTTTCATACTCCAGGACATGAGTTTTTCTTTCCTCGTAAAGAGATCGAGATGTTGATCCATCTGGGCGAAAGCTTCTTGGGCCATCATCTCGGTGTCTGCCCCTACCAGGGAATCAAAACAATTCCGTGATAGATAATCACAGAGTTCGTTTTTAATTCCCCGGATGTGGAATGTAGCGAGTCGTAGTTGGCTCAGGTAGACCCACCACCGTCGTAGACGTTTTCCATCCGGCGTTGGTCTGTCCATAAAGTACTTCACGGAATCCTGATCACATAGCCACGTGATGGGATTGGTACCCAGGATCCTGTGTTGACTAGCCAACACTAGAACTCCAGCTAACAGCTCCTGCTCGTAGGTGTGATAGTGTGAGCGGGCTGCATTCCACTTCCAATTCCAGTGGCCAAGTGGAACTAGGCGCCATTCTCGGGAGTCATAGTCAGATTTCATGAATCCTTCTCTTGTGACACCTTGAACTCTTAGGCGATAATCAATGTCTTTACATTGATCCGTAGTTAGCTTTTGCCACTGTAATAATGTCCCTCCTCCTCCAACGTTACTGGCATCCGTGATTAGAATCATCTCGCCGTAGCGTTGGGGTACTCCAAGTACTAGGCATTCTCGGATTTTCTTCTTGACATCTTCGATTGCTTGCTTTTCAATAGGTCCCCAGCGCCACGGAGTCTCCTTCTTGATGAGATCCGTTAGTGGTGCGCTGGCTTCCGTGAAATTTCGGAGATGCCGCCTGTAAAAATTACAGGATCCGATGAATTGTCGGATTTTCTGAACTCCTTCAGCTTTAGACATAGAATCCATTAGGTCGAAGTCCATCAGGGGCTTCATCTTTTGATCCTGCGGTTTCCACCATCCATCTCCGATGTGGAATCCGAGGTAGTCTGTTTCCGTCTTGAGAAATTCGCATTTCTCCAGCTTGATGCGGAGGTGATTTTCTTGACAGACGGTGTAGAATTCTCGGACTAGTAGGAGATGGTCATCTATGGTGTTCGTCCCTAGGATGACATCGTCGATGTGAGCCTCCAGGACAGCACCACGCTGTAGGATCTCTTGGACGGCCGGTCGTCGTTTACACAGGGCGATGATTTGATTCATCAGCTCCTGGAACAACGCCGGGGCGTTAGCAATACCAAATGGTATTACCCGCCATTTGTAGACCCGTCCATCCGGAGCAATGAATGCCGTTAGATCTTGGGCACGCTCCGTTAGGTCAATTTGCCAGAAACCAGACCGCTTGTCCATTTTAGTTTTGTATCTGCATCCAGCAGCGGTTTCCACGGTGTTCTCCATCAGGGGCAGCGAACCGCTGTGCAGTTTTATTTTCTGGTTGACCTTTTTGTAGTCGACCACCAATCTTTTTGCAGTGCTCCCTGGTTTAGCTACCAGGAAGCATGGACTGCAATGCTTAGGATAGTCCGTCTTTTTGTACTCGTAAACCAAACCGGCCTCCACGCATTCTTTGATTTGGCGAGTAATCTCAGCCATGTCATCTTTTGATGCTGGGTACGGTCGACATCGAACTCGATCTTTGAGAAATTCTTCTCTTAGTTCTAGGTCCATGGTCACGAGTTTCTTCACCGATCCGGGTGGAGGTAACGGACCAAAAATGTCAGAGAAATGCAGGATGATTTTCTTGATCCTCTCGTCAGCATCCATTTTGTCGAGCGAAATCTTGAGGTCTTCAGATGCGTGTAGATTTGACGCACCTAATTCTTGTTTCCTAGATTTTTCATCTTGCTCCGTCAATTTCTTGAGGGCTAGGACTTGTTCGGGGTCCAAAATCATCTGATTCTCTTGGTGATCAATTTTCTTCTTTTCTTTGACTTTCTTTCTTAGCCTCTTGATGTCTTTCCGGCGTAATTGATGTTTCCTTTCTTCTTTCTTTTCTTCTTCTCCTTCAATTTCTTGTTCCAATGCTTCGTGTAGTTCGTAAAGCATGACCAATTCTTCGCCGACATCAAAATACGTCCCATCTTCTCCGTCGTACTCGTCTAGGTAGACCATGCTTTTCCATTTTTCTTTTAGCTCCAGTTTTTGGAGTCTGTCAATTTGATTTAGTAGAAGGAGACGAGTTTCTTCCAAATCTTCCTTTGAAGAAGGGAACGAATTTTTACTCGGAAGTGCGTGTAGGAGACGGAGTTCAGGTTCGTCTCCTTCGCTCGTCATCGATTCTAGTGGGACGGAAACGTGTGAAAGAAGTTTTTCGGGGTTAGGAGTTTCGGAAGGGGTCGAAGGAGCCTCTAGAGGTTCTGCTTCTTCCAAGAACAGGTTGGCGACCAAGTCGTCGTAGTCCATAGTGGTGTAGGAGTCGTTCGAAAAGGGTATAGTCGACTCGGAAGGAGGTTCGGATATACTTCTGCCTTCGTCGGAGGTTTCTTCGCTCTCCTCTTGAGTTTCTCTTGCCTCTTTCGGACTTTCTTGAACCACTTCTTCGACTTGAAACTTAGGCGTCTCGAACTTGTACTCTTCCTTGCTCTCGTCCACGTCCGGAAACCTTTTCATCATCTCTTCTTTTCCGTACCCACGGTGGTGCTTTAGCACGAACTTCTTTATCTCCTCAGACACGTTTTCCATGGGGTTAGAGGACACGTTCTTCCCCGAGACTAGGTACATAGCGGTTCGCCAACGGGGCTTTGGCAAAACCTCTTCTTTTGGGTTAAGTCGGTAAAGAGGAACGTCAGGTAAGAGCAACTTTGTCACCGTCAACTTTTCGAGTATAGGCCCCCATAGCCTTTCTTTTCCTTCCCACTTCTTCCCTTCGGGAATAACCAACGCGACCGTAGCTTGGTCCAGATAAACTTTTACCAACGTGTGGAGTATTTTTGAGAAAGGGGGGTTGGCGTAGAGCATCTTCCAAGCTCCCAACCTTCCCCAGTCATACCACCACGTGTTGTTGGTTTTGGGAGTACAAAAGTACTCCGCGTCGGCGTTCTCTTTGGACGCAAAGAGTTCGACAAAGACGCCGTTACACGTGTTCGGGTCAAGGCCAAGTTCTCGAAACGCGTCACGTTTGGCGGCGGAGTCGAGAGTGTAGTTCTCCGTTCGGTGTGGGCTCAAGGTAGCGAGGATACTCTCTTGCTTCACCTCGCTATCGAGTGCCAACGGAAAACTCTTGAGAGTCTTGAGCGTAGGTCTTGGACACTTTGTCTCCTTGAGGGGTATTGCTTCCCATTCTTGCTCTTCGTTCACCACCAACAAGTGAGTGGGCTCTTGAAGGGATAAATATTTTATCCACTCGTTTTGCGCAAAGAAGTCCGTCCCCAATACGGCCTTAAAGGCGTCGGTGTCGAACGCTTGAAACTTTTGAAGTACTATTCGGTCTCCCACTTGTACTTCTCCTTCTATCTCGCCTTCGGTGAGAGTGACTCCCCCTTCTCCCGTTTTTACCCCACAAATATTTTTGGGAACTAGGTCCTCATAGTTGACGAACCTAGAGGAGACTAGGGAGATTGTAGCGCCGGTATCAAGGTATGCGTCCACCCATACACCATTGATAGCGACCCTCAATAGGTAGCAATACCTCGGTGCGTCAGCTCGGTGTCCACCTAGGCTTCCCCCGGCGTTTGACCCGCGAGAAAGTCTTTGAGGTTCTTAGCTTGTCTTTCGAGCTTGAGAACTCTTTTTCGCTTCTTTTCTCGCTCTCCTTCCGTCAACTCTTCCAAGCGTTTCTTCTCTTGAGGCTTTCCTTTGTCGTCATCTTTTCCTTTGCCTCCTTTTCCTTCGTTCGCCTTTCCTCCGTTCGCTTTTCCTCCACTTCCTGTTTCTCCTCCTTTCGCTTGGCCCTTTGCCTTTGCCTTGACCTTTCTTCGTTTGCTTTTGCTCTTCTTTCCTCGCGTCAAGGCTGTCTTGCCACGCCTTGTCTCTTACGTTGTGTTTTTTCCCACAATTGGGGCAAAACACGGTGGCGAAGAACTTGGGCGCGGTGGAGTTGTCCTCCTCGACTTCCCTTCGCCAATACCACTGCCCTTGGCCTTGTCCTTTGCCTCGTCCACCTTTTCCACGGCCACGACCACCACCACCACGGTTGCCGGTGCCTTGTCCTCGTGCTTGTTGAAACGACACAAAGCACTCCTCACATAGCGAGTGGGCAAAGGCCTCTTCTTGATTCATAGGGGCGTTGGAGTCGGCGTTGGTGTTGCCGTCTAGCCACTTGAGTTGCGCCATCGAGTGCAAGTTTTTCAAAGTAGCGTCAGACTTCCTTTGGAGGGCCAACTCGTAGAGGAGGTCAACGAGAGAGTTGAAAGTGTGTATTCTAGACAACCTCTCGGGAGTAGCACGTATTTCGTCCATGGTTTTGGGCGGAACACGAGGTAGGAGGTGTAGGAGGGCTTTGGAGTCGTCGTAGTAGGACGTAGCCAATTGGTCCGTAGGCGTAGTAAACTTTTGGACGTATTGGGCTATGTCCGCGGTTGTAGGGTATTCCTTCAACCGAGGGATACGCTCTATCTCTTGAATAAGCTCTAGGTCGGTAACGTAAGTAGGGTAGAGCTTTTCGAGCGTAATAAGGAACCTTACCCAAGAGTGACTTTTCTTGAGTGCCCCCGAAACCACTTCTTTTACGTCCTTGTTATCACAACCGTTGATAACAAGGTCCGCCTTGGCTCTTTCGTTGAGGTCTTCTTGTCCCGTCGACCTCAAGAACCTCAAAAAATCTTCGGCGTAAACGTCGAGGTCTCTACCCGAAAACTTGGGTAGTTTGGTTTCGGTTTGGGGTTTGAAAAAAGCTTTGGTTCCTCTACCGGTATGTGGCACCGGTTGTGTGGGGTCGGGGAGTAGCGCCATAGGCGCTAGTGGACCGAGTCCTAGGGCGAGGGCTTGGTCGAGGGTGTATACTTCGTAGGTAGTGGTAAAGCACGCCACGGGTTTGGGTGCTTTGGTACGGGGTACAAAGGGCGACTTGACTCCAGGAGGCACACCGGCAAGCCCGGTGCACACTCGGGTTAGAGGCGAGGGGTGGTAAGGTACACAAGGGTTAGTGGTTAAGTTAGCACTAGTCCTATTTTCTAAGTTTTCAAGACGACCCTTGAGTTGTTGCAAGGTCGACAAAAGGATAGTGCTCTCTTCCGAAGAAGGAGAGGCTTCGAAAACATGAGTCCTTTTGGGAGCTTGAGGCTCAGAGAAAAACTTAGGCTCAGGAATTCCGTTAGGCACTCCATGAACAATAGGTTCTCCACGGATAGGGGGTTGAGGCATAGTGGCGTAAGTCACATTAGAACGCCATGGCACAGATTGGAAAGGATTAGTCGAAGACGATGTGGTCCCCGACTCATGAGTCTGTGGGGCAGTAGTGAATGAACCTTCATGATGTTCGATTTGTTGAACCATTTGTTGCAACCGACCACTCTGGTTGAGCAACGATAGGACCTCCATAGCATTCGCTAGCTCAGCTGTCGTCATGTTACTCGCTGAAGGCACTGGGCGTGGAGCTACAGCTTCAGCATACTCAGGACATGTAGGCGCAGGAAAACGATAGGCTTCGAATCGAGATCCGTCTAGAGGTACTTCTGGGGTTCCAAACCCGGCCATGGTAGGCGCGACTAGTTCCTCATGGGAGACAGGTATCATGACTTGCACGTCGTTTTCAGAAGCGCCCGTAGCTTCTAGGCTGCTTGGAGTTCTCACAGGGTCCATCTCAATTTTTCAGACTCGATTTTCTGAGTTCAGGAATTCTTCTCCGTCCCTTACTAAATTTCCAGGCTGGAATTGAATCGAAATTAAATCCAAGGGATACTGGATTTGGGCAGAGCAGGTTTTCTCTGCTACCAGTTAGATTTGGCACCCTCCTCAACAACAGCAAAGTAATGGGCTCATAGTATTTTAGTCTTCCAGCTTAGTCCATAGCAAAAAAGGGACTATGAATCACAATCATTATTTACACTCATGTTCACTCCTTACCTCTCTTCCACTCTCACCATACAAATATCCCTCTTGTAGTAAAATACACCTAGTTAGGACTTACCTAGGAAGCACCACGTGCTCCCTGGTGTCGCCGCCAGGCGCCTCTCCTCTATCTATCTCTCTTCTCTCCTCTTGTGTTTGGGGCTTGGCTTAGGCCTAGGTATACTCTTGGGATCCCCCAATACATGAAACATGCTTGGGACCCAACAAATAGGCATTAAAATACATGTTGAAGTAGGGACAACCATGGAAAAGGGTTGTAGTGTATATAGAGGTCCCTTAGGGGCCTTAGACTCCTTCGAAGGTAGTATGTGTGGTATCACTCACAAAATGAGTCGATCATGCATGACATGCATGACAATCCATGATGTCAAAAATGTGATCATCCAAATTCAAAGAGTTATGAAAAATGAATAGTATAACCTTCTTAGGAACCCATAAGAGTGGGGTTGTGGTTGTGTTAGTTCTGAGCGAAAGTGAAGTTTTGGGTTGGAATGTGAAAAACACATGCTAGGGCGCCAGCATGTCATGACACATGATGCATGACACATGACACATGATGCATGATGAATGATGATGATGATGAATGATGATGATTAATCTGAATCTGCTCTGAGTTCAAATAAAGTACACTCTGAGTTCAAAATATATACTCCATGGGGCTCAATCTCACTTCCTGATCAAGGGCCGGGGCGGACACAATGGTGGACACAAATCTCCAGGAGCTGAAAAAATTAGAAAATGAAACCAACAGGCAGTGAATCCTGTGGTTTAGCGAAAGGTGTAGTGATTTAAGAAGTCAAATCGCTAAAAATTGACGAAACAACGCGAGAATACGTCATTTTTACACTAAAACTTAAAGTCGCAGACAAGCGCAACAGAAGCGGACTCCAGAAAAGGGGTTGCGCAAGCGTAAACAGCTCTAGAAGAAGAAGGTATGAGCCGTAGTTTTTAAGGTTCTAAAAGAAATTTATGCACAGTTGCATCAAAGTTTGTATAAATTTTAGGAAACATCATCGACAATGAACCCACACCAGAGAGCAGGTGGACAACCCACCTCTCAGGTATGTTAGTGTCATTCCACACGCATACATTGCGTTCGTGTTGGTTGCTTCGTTATAACGTTAGGGTTGTCACCGCTGTGTTCGTTGGGGGTTCGGGTGCTCCTCTCCTTTGCTCTGCAGAGGTCAAAACAGAAATGTAAGGTATGCGATGCGAATGGAGCGCGCAGCGCGCAAGTAGGGTTAGAATATGCGCTGTGCTCGCGATGCATGTGCCTAATTGAGGCATTCAGGCGCTGTGTCGCTTTCCCTGTGCCCCAATTCACCCTTTTTCCCTCTTCACAGGTAAGAAAAGAAAGTGCTTGCTCCTGTTCGTGTTGCCTTAGCGCTAAAATAGGGTTGCTTAAAGCGCTTAGGCGTGTTTTGCGCTGTGCAGTGCGCCACTCCCTCTCCTCTTTCTGCAGGAAACAAGACAAGGAAAGCATGCATGACACACAGTGCATTAATCGCTTAGGGTGGTTTATAGTTCGCCGTAGGTTTGTTTAAGCACGTAGGGTTGTTTTGCGCTCATGTATTCCTCGGCATTCACATGATGCGTGGTGAGTATGGTAGGTAAGCCCAGGAGGAGCTCACCTCCTGGTTGAGTCACGCTGTGATTGGTTGTGATGGGTTAATTTAGGAGAAAGAATGAGGAATTGTAAAACCAGTGCATACTTGTGCATGCATATGACGCATTAAAGGGTAGGCCAGGCGACATGCGCACGGTACAACTCTTGTTTAGGCTACCCAGGGACTCCATCCCACGTTCTATAAGAGAACGGGTGGAGTTCCTTAAGCTTGCTTGCTTGCACCTGGGTTTGAGGACAGTGTATTATAGGGCTACCTGAGAAGCGTATAATACGTGGAGGTAGTCTTGGTTCCTCAGCCGCAAACCCAGGTCATCTGCCTTTGCTTTACAGGTGGGAAGGTAAGGGCGATTGGTGCAGTCTCTTTGAGCAGCGCTAAAATATGCTGCGCAGATCAGACAAACAAATAACTGCAACTCAGCCAGGAGTGGTGAGTGCAGTCCGACTTCACCGCCATCCACGCTGTGCACGCACACTGAGCACTCCTTCCTTCGAAGCCCTGACAGGGAAACACGTAGTGGCGTCCCTGTTAGGCCACAGCCGCTTAGTAGTGCTGTGTTCTCTTGCTTTCTCACAGGAGGGTCAGTAGGACCCGTGACACCTTTGACACCAACTCCAAGTAGCGTGTGTAGGTGTTAGGGACAGCAGGCCTGGCAGGCGTTGAGTGCATGTGATGAGTGCTCACCCTGCCTTCGAAGGCCGGTGCTGGCGTTAGTGAGTGTAGTGTAGTGGAGTCTCCTGTCCCGCGTGCTTTTCCACGTGGGCAGGGGAGTGCGTTAGGTTTTGGCCTTTAGCAAAAATGGGCATTTTGTATGCCCTTAGCACACTTGACCACCCCTCCCCCCTAGTAGGTAGGGCTTTTGCCGTCTTCCCCTAAGGATAGGCACCAGCACAGACATTGGGCGCCATAGGAGTGGTAATAGTACCTGATTAGGACCTTCGGTCCGACGTTGGCGAAGCCTGGTCTCCGGGAGCCATGCCGGGGAGAGATGTGAGACACACACAGACATACGTAGCACACTTAGGGGTATGGTAAACCCTGTAAGGAGAGGGAAGAACCCCATGGGTCTGGACCAGTCAGGAGTCCTAACTGTGGGCTCGCTTGTCCCCAAGGAGGGAAGACACACCTTGCTTCATAACACCTTGCTTGTCATTCCCCCCTGGGGTAGTAAGCCACCGTTCTTCGTTGGCTCCCCAAGGTCATTACATCTGGGCAGTCCCCATGCAACACATGGTCAACAAGGCACACACTCGCTGGGTGGCTGCACACCTGATAAGCGGCCACCTGGTCCGCGCTGGAAACCATAGGCATGGGACTGCAGGGCACAGACAGGGTCACTGCAGTGCTCAGTAAGCATTGGTCTGTGAAAAACCAATGGCCTTCGGCCAGGAAGTGGTCGTCACGGGGGGCTAACGGTCCTGTCTTGCGATGCAATGCGGGGCAACTGTGACGACTACTCTTACACACCTACACAGGCACATCTGCACAAGAGTGCTCACTGCACCTGTAAGGTTAGAACACAGTCAGTAGACTGACACAGGGAAATTAGTTTTTCTTTTTACGCTGGGACAGCGTCTCAGCACGGGTTAGCAGCTGCCCCTCGTTGTTCTCAACGAGGTAGGAGCGGAAGATGGGGTTGATACTCCCATCTGGTTGTATGAAGGCTGACATAGGTTCCCAGGTTGCCTCAGATAACCCATAGCCATCCCACAGGGTTAGGAATTTCCAGCCCTGTTTATACTTGTGGCGAGCAATACCTGCAACCACGTAGTAACCATCGACTGCCATCTCATCGGCAGTCATCTCTTCGAGTTCTTCTGCCTCCTCTGGGCTGGCAGCCTTCTCTAGGTCAATACGCTCGACCTCACTGTCGCTGAGGCGCCACTCATCCCAGGACAAATCTCCAGGGGAGTGATAGTGCCTCAACTGTTTGGGTGCAGACAGCAGTTCACCACCTAGACGTGGACTGCACCTGACATGGATCCTGGTTCCATCTATCCTGATGATACGATAAGGTCCTGTAGGCAGTTACGTGGCCAGGAGGGTAGGCGTGAATGGTGAACCAAATCAAGGTCACCAACCTTGAAGCTGGCAGGTCGGCGTAGACGGTTCCGCCGGCTCAGTACACGGTCACGAACGTGTCTCAGGTGAGTCCCAGCTTGGTTAGCCATAGACTGCTTGTGTTCCAGCCAATCTCCCACAGGGCTCTTGAAGGCCTCAGGAAAGGGGGTTTTGAAGAACCAAGCAGGTCGTCCTCCATGGAACAGTTCGTGGGGGGTGAAACCCGTAGAAGAGCTCCGCTGTGAGTTCATGGACAGCACTGCCCAGGGCACTAGGCGTACCCAGTCTTTGGTACGCTCCTGTTTCATCAGTATTCTTAGGTTTTGCTCCACCACACGGTTCTGTCTCCCACAAAGAGGGTTGGACGTGTGGGTATAGGGCACACCTGTGGTTACCTCCACGTTGAGGGCATTTAGCACCTGTTTGTACCACCCAGTGTCACTGCGGATGCGTACATCTTCATCAGAGTGCACCTGCTTAGGTGCCCCATAGGGTTCGAACCATTGTTCGACCACCATTTTCACAGTCTGCTCACCTGTGATTTTCTTATTCCAATGGAACGAACGGGTGAAGCGAGATGGGCCACAGGTGACCACTAGGCAACTATCATAGCCGCCGAAGCGAGGTAGCCCGTGGATGAAATCCACATAGAAAAGGGAGTTAGCACAATAGGGTATGGGTAAACTGGAAATCAGTCCCCTATCCCTACTGTCGCTCTGCTTGCTGGCATGACAGCCACAAGCATCCACAACGGTCTGCATACGAGACCTCAGTTCAGTCAGGGTTAGACTAGAGTAGAAACACTCGCGGAAGAAGTCCACTGAGCGATTAGCACCAGTGTGACCAGAGCTGAGATGGGACCACTGTAGGCACCCATCAAGTCGTGCCACAGGTACAACAATACGGTCCTCGTAGAAGAGGTACTGGTTGTTTTCATACCACTGGTGCCCGTCAATGACACGGGGTTCGTGACCAGTGCTGAGGGTCTGGAGAATTTCTTTATACTCTGACTGATAGTCAGTTAGGCTCCAACCCTCCAGGATTCCAGCAGCCCTAGATATTTTGGTGAAATCCTGCAGGCTTTGATGTTGAAAGCCCAAACCAAGACCAAGAACAGGATTTGGATCGAATCAATGAATAGTTTGAAATCCAGTGTAACACAGAAGGGCTGCGGATAGACAAAGCAGGCTTAAATACAAAGATTCAATCACAAGAGAATAAAACAAATGATTTTTATATGAAAACTGGCATGACTCTTGCCTCCGAATTAGCCTCAAGCACTTCATATGCACTCATTTGGATGAAATGGAGTTGGTTAGGAATATGGGGCAAAGGAGTTAGGCCAGACAGAGATTATGATTTGGCCAAGCAACTGAATTCAGAAACAGTTACAAAGTAGGACCACAATAAGTGGTAGAAACAATTGATTATAGGGCTCTTGGGGTGGGAGACCACTAAGCTTAACCTCCAAGGCCTAAGGCATGAAATGCCTATTTTATTTCGGTATAACCTCCATGAAGGAAGATACCTCCGCTCAGTTGAGTGGTAGGGGTGAACGTCATGGGGGGCTAGGGTTATAACCCTAGTTACTTTGAGAACGTGTACTTAGAGCTTCAAAAGAGAGATAAAAATACTTAAGTAAGCCTTGGCATCAACAAAAGGGTTTTCAGGGGGGCTTGGTCTGGATCAAGCCCTCCAAGAAGGACGTGGCAGTGACGCTTTCTCACTCCCCCCTGGAGTACTAGTTGATCAAGCTAGTAGGACCAAGGAAAAAGGCAGAAATATTACCAAAATTACCTCAGAAAATGCATGAAACCTACTAAAAACAGTCTCATCAGTTCATAGAAGCCTATCACACTGTAGGTACCCTTGAAAAACAGTGTAATGTACCGTGAATGATGTCCCTTCGATGGGGCATTCCTCAAAAGTCGCCAGCGTGCGACGAAAACGTTTGGTGAAAATTTTGGGGTAGTGGGGTTTGAACCCAGGACTCCCTCCCTAGAGTACACATGCTTGCCCACTAGGGTACAGTCGAACGCTCTAATGCGTACGGCTATCGCTGCATAAACAGCGGTTTAGGAAGCGTCCTGACCAAGGGCCAGGGCGGAGCAATACTCCCAATGGAGGACACACATCTCCAGGAGCTGAAAAAAATATAAAATGAAACCAACAGGGAGTGAATCCTGTTGTTTAGCGAAAGGTGTAGTGATTTAAGAAGTCAAATCGCTAGAAAATGACGAAACAACGCGAGAAATTGTCATTTTTACACTAAAACTTAAAGTCGCAGACAAGCGCAACAGAAGCGGACTCCAGAAAAGGGGTTGCGCAAGCGTAACCGGCTCTGGAAGAAGAAGGTATGAGGCGTAGTTTTTAAAGTTATAAAAGAGATTTTTGCACAGTTGCATCCAAATTTGTATAAACTTTGGGAAAAATTATCGAAAATGAACCCACACCACAGAGCAGGTGGACAACCCACCTCTCAGGTATGTCAGTGTCATTCCACACGCATGCATTGCGTTCGTGTTGGTTGCTTCGTTAAAACGTTAGGGTTGTCACCGCTGTGTTCGTTGGGAGTTCGGGTGCTCCTCTCCTTTGCTCTGCAGAGCTCAAAACAGAAATGTAAGGTATGCAATGCGAATGGAGCGCGCAGCGCACAAGTAGGGTTAGAATATGCGCTGTGCTGGCGATGCATCTGCCTAATTGAGGCATTCACACGCTGTGTCGCTTTCCCTGTGCCCCAATTCACCCTTGTTCCCTCTTCACAGGTAAGAAAAGAAAGTGCTTGCTCCTGTTCGCGTTGCCGTAGCGCTAAAATAGGGTTGCTTAAAACGCTTAGGCGTGTTTTGCGCTGTGCAGTGCGCCACTCTCTCTCCTCTTTCTGCAGGAAACAAGACAAGGAAAGCATGCCTGACACACAGTGCATTAATCGCTTAGGGTGGTTTATAGTTCGCCGTAGGTTTGTCTAAGCGCGTAGGGTTGTTTTGCGCTCATGTATTCCTCGGCATTCACATGATGCGTGGTGAGTATGGTAGGTAAGCCCAGGAGGAGCTCACCTCCTGGTTGAGTCACGCTGTGATTGGTTGTGATGGATTAATTTAGGAGAAAGAATGAGGAATTGTAAAACCAGTGCATACTTGTGCATGCATATGACGCATTAAAGGGTAGGCCACGCAAAATGCGCACGGTACAACTCTTGTTTAGGCTACCCAGGGACTCCATCCCACGTTCTATAAGAGAACGGGTGGAGTTCCTTAAGCTTGCTTGCTTGCACCTGGGTTTGGGGACAGTGTATTATAGGGCTACCTGAGAAGCGTATAATACGTGGAGGTAGTCTTGGTTCCTCAGCCGCAAACCCAGGTCATCTGCCTTTGCTTTACAGGTGGGAAGGTAAGGGCGATTGGTGCAGTCTCTTTGAGCATTGCTAAAATATGCTGCGCAGATCACACAAACAAATAACTGCAACTCAGCCAGGAGTGGTGAGTGCAGTCCGACTTCACCGCCATCCACGCTGTGCACGCACACTGAGCACTCCTTCCTTCCAAGCCCTGACAGGGAAACACGTAGTGGCGTCCCTGTTAGGCCACAGCCGCTTAGTAGTGCTGTGTTCTCTTGCTTTCTCACAGGAGGGTCGGTAGGACCCGTGACACCTTTGACACCAACTCCAAGTAGCGTGTGTAGGTGTTAGGGACAGCAGGCCTGGCAGGCGTTGAGTGCAAGTGATGAGTGCTCACCCTGCCTTCGAAGGCCGGTGCTGGCGTTAGTGAGTGTACTGTAGTGGAGTCTCCTGTCCTGTGTGATTTTCCACGTCGGCAGGGGAGTGCGTTAGGTTTTGGCCTTTAGCAAAAATGGGCGTTTTGTATGCCCTTAGCACACTTGGCCACCCCTCCCCCCTAGTAGGTAGGGCTTTTGCCGTCTTCCCCCAAGGGTAGGCGCCAGCACAGAAATTGGGCGCCATAGGAATGGTAATAGTACCTGATTAGGACCTTCGGTCCGACGTTAGCGAAGCCTGGTCTCCGGGAGCCATGCCGGGGAGAGAAGTGAGACACACACAGACATACGTAGCACACTTAGGGGTATGGTAAACCCTGTAAGGAAGGGTAGAACCCCATGGGTCTGGACCAGCCAGGGGTCCTAACTGTGGGCTCGCTTGTCCCCAAGGAGGGAAGACACACCTTGCTTCATAACACCTTGCTTGTCATTCCCCCCTGGAGTAGTGAGCCACCGTTCTTCGTTGGCTCCCCAAGGTCATTACATCTGGGCAGTCCCCATGCAACACATGGTCAACAAGGCATACACTCCCTGGGTGGCTGCACACCTGATAAGCGGCCATCTGGTCCACGCTGGAAACCATAGGCATGGGACGGCGGGGCACAGACAGGGTCAGTGCAGTGCTCAGTAAGCAGTGGTCTGTGAAAAACCAATGGCCTTCGGCCAGGAAGTGGTTGTCAGGGGGGGCTAACGGTCCTGTCCTGCGATGCAACGCGGGGCAACTGTGGCAACTGCTCTTACACAACTACACAGGCACATCTGCACAAGAGTGCTCACTGCACCTGTAAGGTTAGAACACAGTCAGTAGACTGACACAGGGAAATTAGCTTTTCTTTTTACGCTGGGACAGCGTCTCAGCATGGGTTAGCAGCTGCCCCTCGTTGTTCTCAACGAGGTAGGAGCGGAAGATGGGGTTGATACTCCCATCTGGTTGTATGAAGGCTTACATAGGTTCCCAGGTCGCCTCAGATAACCCATAGCCATCCCACAGGGTTAGGAATTTCCAGCCCTGTTTATACTCGTGGCGAGCAATACCTGCAACCACGTAGTAACCATCGACTGCCATCTCATCGGCAGTCATCTCTTCGAGTTCTTCTGCCTCCTCTGGGCCGGCAGCCTTCTCTAGGTCAATACGCTCGACCTCACTGTCGCTGAGGCGCCACTCATCCCAGGAGAAATCTCCAGGGGAGTGATAGTGCCTCAACTGTTTGGGTGCATACAGCAGTTCACCACCTAGACGTGGACTGCACCTGACATGGATCCTGGTTCCATCTATCCTGATGATACGATAAGGTCCAAAATAAGGGTCCTGTAGGCAGCTACGTGGCCACGAGGGTAGGCGTGAATGGTGAACCAAATCAAGGTCACCAACCTTGAAGCTGGCAGGTTGGCGTAGTCGGTTCCGCCGGCTCAGTTCACGGTCACGAATGTGTCATAGGTTAGTCCCAGCCTGGTTAGCCATGGACTGCTTGTGTTCCAGCCAATCACCCACAGGGCTCTTGAAGTCCTCAGGAAAGGGGGTTTTGAAGAAAGTAAGAAAAAGTGCTTTTCCAATGCTTTGAGGCATACTCTAGTTGTATTAGGGATGCATTGAGCATCCAGGCATTTCTATCTTAGTATTGGCCCCACAAAAAGTGGTCATAACACATTTTGACCAATGGAACCAAATCCCAATCAGGATATGGAGTGGACCCCTTAATCCCCTTTCAATGTGAGGCAAATCATCTTTTCCTGAGTTGACTGAGAACTGACATATCCAGGGCAGAGCCTATGAATTTATCTATATTTTTCCATGAATTCTTAGCTGTCCTAGTGGTATGCACCCTAGGGGGCTGGGCACCTCTTTTTGAGAGGTCCTGGGTTCAATTCCCGGTCAGCCTAGCTAAGTAGGAAGATCCCATGTGACATGGCAGTGACCACATCGCCAAATGCCCTGCCACCTCAGCACATATGGGACCCAAAACAAAGAGTGCACATCTCCTGAGATGGCACTATGGAGATCGAGTGACCATGGGGCAGTTTTCCAACTCTTTTCCAAAACATTTCAGCTATCTTTGTGAATATGCAATCCGATTTGATCTGAGTTGCAGTTTCTGTGAATATCCTTTCATCTTTCACTGTTTATACTGCAGCCCTTCATGCTTTGATCCTGATTCTCTTCTCTTTGCATACCTCTGGCTTGGGCTATCCTGGATTGACTGTATTTCAGCAAACAAAAGCTTTTCATCTTCAAAAACAAGCAGCAGGAAACCCTACATCAGCAGTGTGATAGGCTTCTATGAACTGATGAGAATTTTTTTTGTAGGTTCAATGCATTTTCTGGAATAATATTGGGGATATTTGAGCCTTTTTCCTTGGTCCTACTAGCTTGATCAACTAGTACTCCAGGGAGGAGTAAGAAAGAGCCACTGCCATGTCTTTCTCGGAGGGCTTGATCCAGGCCAAGCCCCCCTTAAAACCCTTTTGTTGATGCTAAGACTAACTTAAGTATTTTTATTGCTCTTTTGAAGCTTTTAGTACACTTTCTCAAAGTAACTAGGGTTATAACCCTAGCCCCCCATGAAGTTCACCCCTACCACTCAACTGAGCGGAGGTATATTCCTTCATGGAGGATATACCGAAATAAAATAGGCCTTTTATGCTTTAGGCCTTGGTGGTTAAGCCTAGTGGTCTCCCACCCCAAGACCCCTATACTCAATTGTTTCTACCACTTATTGTGGTTCTACTTTTTAACTGTTTCTGAATTCAGTTGCTTGGCCAAGTCATAATCTGTGTCTGGCCTAACTCCTATGCCCCACATTCCTAACCAGCTCCATTTCATCCAAAAGAGTGCACATGAAGTGCTTGATGCTAACTTGGAGGCTAGAGTCAGGCCAGTTTTCACATGAAATCTTTTGTACTATCCATTTGTGATTGAATCTTTGTATTTATACCTCCTTTGTCTATCTGCAGCCCTTCTGTGTTACACTGGATTTCAGACTATTCATTGATTCGATCCACATCCTGTTCTTGCTCTACTTGCTCCTTTAGTTTTGGTATTTCAACATCAAAAACCTGCAGGATTTCATCAAAATCTATAGGGCACTAATCAAGGACATCTTTCTTAACATACCGGGACACCTCAGAATCGAAGTTGGTGCACAGCGCCAATGAATGCGGCGCCATCGACATAGCAAACGTAGCCACCTCTTCTCCATTGCGACCTCTTGTGGCACTCACGTAGGGATAAAAATTCCTGTCAATGGAAAGAGCATTCAGTCAGCTTGCAGAGCTCACTGGACCACTGATCACACCAGAAGAACCAAAGTTTGCCGTTCAAGGATCCTTTCCAGCGGTACCCATCCTGCGTAGCAGTCCGCCCAAAGGCATAAATTGTACAGGTTGCAAGTGACCGACGCCCGCACACAGAGGAACGAAGGCTTACGCATATTGAATCAGCAGGGCAAAAGGGAATAGCCACATCTTGAAACCACCATTGGTCGGTCTAGAAGCAGTTCAATGGGGCCCTGCCTTTGGGTACAGATAATCTCTAGTCTGCCCTGCAATGTGCAGTGGGACCAGCGTGTTGAAAGACGCTGCCAGGCAATACCCAGGGACTATTACAGCATCCAAAAGGTGCTAGGCAGTGCACGCCATACCGGGTGCCGCATTAGCATTGGAGGCACATGTAGGGGGTGTCGGTCACTCCTAGAATGAATACAATCTCAATGCACCCCACCAAAAGTGCCGTCAATCCTGCCAGCGTTGTAATCAATGGTATGCAGTACGTGGACCACGGGACAACGTTCAATTCAACGTGACAAATGCAACGAACTCCGTCCGTACGACACCTATGGTAGGCATGGCAAAATTCTCTAGGGTAACCACGGTCCTTGCTTGGTGCTTGCAACCGGATGCAACCCTTCGAGAGTGGATATATTGGGAAAGAGGTATGTCACGGCCCCAAGCCCATTCAAAGGCCATGCTCGTGCCAAGAGATGAAACCAAGCAACGGCAAACGAATTCTTGCCTACTCAAACACCCTGTCATAAGTAGGTACGGTAATGCCATGCCTCGAAGGTAGGGACGAGCACAGCCCACTCCATCCTTCACCATAACAAATCGACAATCTTGATACGTCACATTCTTCAATTGCAAAATAATTCGTCGTATGAATCAAACGAACTCCCTTTCCTCAAGGTATGCAGTACATCGAAGTCAGCGCCTCACCCGCGCTTCGGGATAACCCAACAAAATGAAAGCAAGAAGCCGTCACGTGCATCAAACGATGATTGTCCAAACATAGCAACATAGTGCTGTCATAGGTACATTGCACATTTGCGTGTGCCACCATCGGTTCACAGTATTCCTACTCTCATCGGTGGTTGGAATCAATTTGAACACTTTGACCAACGCATCAACACCGTTTTGGCGAACACACCACCGCTGACCGAAGCGCACCCTTTGTTGCAAAGTCTTAGAACTGATCGGGGATCCAAGATTCGTGATGAATACCACTCCTTTTAACATCCTTCGTACATGTCTTCGAAATTCACAATCTCCATTTTCTCAAGGATGCTCGAGCACAAATTTGTTCTTGGTATCACCGTGCATGAGACCACCGAAGTCAATTACCATATAATGTCGAACAACCTTGGTCCTCAACGGAGCCCCACAAATAATTCTTCTCCCAATTTGATGAAACCAAATCCCTTGAGAGAAAGGAGGAAAGAGGACACCAAATGAACAACCCGGAAATCAAAAGTGTAGCGACCCGAAGGCTTCCTTAATGTTGTGGGTTCCCGAAACCGCTCAAAGGACCAATGATAGGCGTGTCTACGCATTTTGTCCGTGGCGCCGCCTCATCATTGTCGTATCGGTCTTGAAGGACTTTATGTAGTTTGATCCCATATTGAGTTGAGGAGAAAAGGGGGTACCCATTGGATTCAGTGTATGGGGACTTTGTACCATAGTCCTTGTTCGTAAATCAAATCTTCGTAGATTATCCCAACGGAGATGGCAATCAACCACAAGATATCAAAACAATTCAAGGAACAAGGTAATCAACAAGGGAAATTTTATATCGTGGGTACATCTTTGATTGCCCAAAAAAAGAGCATATTTTTGGTCCTTGGCGCTACCCCTTGATGGAGCCTCTACACGATCATGAGGTGAGGAAAACTCACAAAATTCAAACCATATGAGGTGATGGGTGTGGGTCTCCACTCACCTAAACCTCTGCTACCAGAAAGAAAAAGCACCCTCACGGCTCCTTGATAATAAAAGATTCGATTGCCACAAAAATGGAAGGCTATCTATTCGAGGATGCATTTCCCAAAAGAAATGTTAACAAAATATTTGATAACTCCATATCACAAAGAATGCTTGGATATTAACTAAAAAAGATGAAGAGAATTGATGAACATGTTTTCCCAAAGAGTATGTTCCCACATTAAATCAACAACAACAATAACAAAGCGAAGCAAGACAAAGACAACAAGATAAGATGGCCATGATCACCATAGGCCTGCAACGTCCGTCAACTCCTTGTTCTCCAACCATTGGTATGCACACTCTTCGTACAAATCCAACATCGTCTTGCAAGATACTCCACGAGTATCGTTCCACTTGTACATCCCAAGATATCCCCATGCACTGATCCATACATGTCACACCATGGCTAAAGAATAAGCACGGAGTATGTATGACAGTTCCCAGAGATTCAATAATGGCATGCAACGCATAGTGAACATAACAACTCAATGAGCGATGCAATCGGGAATGGACATCAGTACAGATTGCGGAGCGAATGAACAGTGTTTGTTCTTGAACACCATTTTCAAGCCCACTGAAAATTCTCGAATCACAAGTAGTAAATTTCTATGAAGTCCACAGTCGATTTCTGATCAGTTCTTCATGAAGAGAAAATATCATTGACGACATGAAATGTCGCCGCGACTCAGGTTGCGGAATTAACACGCACAGCAGCAACATCAGACACTGCAGCGATGCAGTGTTATGTACATTCGACAGAACAGAAAGCATCCCTCAGAAAATGCAAATTTTCTTACTCGTTAGGAGTGCATTATGACCGACTTCGCCGACTTTGCCGAGTTTGGCCCCGCTGGCTCAGCTAGCACTACACAATCCCCATATATGGGCCAACTCCTTAAAACCGGTTTTAAGGAGTTGGCCCATATATGTGTCTTGTGTAGTGCTATTGCTTCGCCATCTCTTCTTTCCTCCTCACCTATTCGGGTAAATCCGAACCTCCGGCCTTGGGGCCCTGTTATCGCCTTCCCCACGGCCTCCACCTTCAACTACCTAACTGGTGAGTACCCTGATGATTATGGCCGGGACATCTTTGGTTTGGCTGCCCACCCCACTACCCTCGCCGACTACTGCGGGGACGAGTCGAGATTATTTCCGCTCGTTAAGTCATCTGGGGCTGTGGGCTGCCTTCCTAGCAGGCCATCGTGGCTGGTGAGGGTAAAATAATAAGCAGACATAAGCATCTGTGTGTGTGTGTGTTACACTTGTATGCATTACTGCAACATGGCCCTTGAGAGGCCTTCTTGTGCGTCATAGCATCCACGGCCCACGAGTGGCCTTTGCCGGTGCCCCACCGCAGATAAAAAGGCTTTTTTTTAACTTTTGTTACATTTTGGGTGGTAGCACATTTTATGCCGGGGGTCTTTCGGTACATTTTGCGGCTTTTGTGGGGGGTACAAAACAGAGGGGGTTTTTCGAGTTCACCATACAATTTCCCCCCTACTTGACTACAATTTCTTGTCAAATCTCCCACAACTTGGTCTGACATGTGAATATGTTTTTTTGATGGAGTCTTGACCATAACAAGTGGTGTGATGTCTTGTCAGGGGGTTGCAATCCATCAGTGTCAAAATAGACAACCAATTCTTGGGCAAAAATGGCACAACAATAATGAGAATTGTTAATGAGAATTTTTGTAGTGCTGTTGGACACTTGAACGTGATTGGTTTTCCAATACAGTAGGATTTTGCTAACTTGAAGAAAACATGGAATCCAACAATAAATGACAAGATTTCATTGTACTTCCCGCCGTAGCCAAAATCAAACCCCACGTACCCTATCTCCTCTAGCATGACTTCATATTGCTTGAGTTGCAAGCAGAAAAAGTGTGCTTGTTGTACAAACAAATACCAGCCCCTTTCTTACCAAAGAAATCCCTGCACCTTAGGGGGAATCCTTGCACTGCGTGCTACTTTTAGACTATGTTCCCCCCAAAGAGCCCCAAAGCACGCCCCTTGGAAACACCCTTAGAATTAGGCGACCCAAGCTGGACTGGAGGGGACCTTGAGGGGCACCTTCCCGGTTCTTGTGGCAGTGGTGAAAGACTAGGGGCCTTTGGGGGGGATCCTGATTGTGTGTTGGGCGGTGGAGATGGAGGGCAGTCAGGTGGCGAGTTTGAACTTGGGATGGCACAGCATATGGATTCCAGCATTGCCGATTCACCACTCTCAACCCATTGTGGTAGTATTCCAAATGGAGGAGTCCGTCTTCAGCCGTCCCAACCACCGTGGCAGGAGGTCACAGGCCATTGGAGCGGGTATAGAACACCCTATCCCCAATACTGAGATCCATGCAGAAAATGGGCTTGAAAAATGAGGAGGGAAGTACGATGTCTTGTAGCAGACACCCTCAAATTGTATCACCATATCAATCAACTGAGAAAAAGAGTAGATGTGGTGGAAATGGGAAAAAAATGTGTGCATAAAAGTAGAAATGGGTGAAACAAGGTGAAAACTGAAAAATGCCAAACCCCCAATGCATCAAAACCTACTACCAAACAACAATGATGCCCAAAGTACCACAAAGTATGGGTTTATATTACGGCCAGAAACCCAAATAGTTGCACTGCACGCACACTACGCCTAAGGCGCCCCCTTAGCAAAACAAAAACATAAGATAAAAAAACCCAATTGTTCATAAAAAAACACGTAAAACTTTTGAATTGTGAAAACCCCGCACTTCTTTCCACATCCCCCAATAAAACGACCACAACACTGCAACCCCTGCCAAAACACCACCTAATCCCTACCAAAAAGCAGACCCCCTGTGTGTTACCAAAAAAAAACTACTGCTACTGCTCAGTAACAACAGGTTTTGTAGGGGAGAAGTAAAGCTGTTACTTGACAATTGCTGTCTCGGGTAGAAATGAATTGGCCAACCCCTTGAGTCTGGGGGTCTTTCAGGAGTCCAAGCATTCCTTACATCTTTTAGCTCTGTGGCTCCCAGATATGCAGGTGGCCTCCCGTACTCCCTACAACTTGGAGGGTAAAAAGCCAGCCTTAGCAAAATTGTATTGCCTTCGACAAGGCACCTCGAAGAGAGGCTGACAGTCAGCCAATCAGTCAGTCAGGCAGGCAAGCAGTCAGGTAGGCACACAGTCGGTCGAGCAAGCGGGTAGGCAGATAAGCAGGCAGAAATACACAGTTTGGCTTTTTTTTTCAGTCGCAAACGACTTCTACAAACAGTGCGGAATCCCAGGCATGCCGGAGCAATCGGCAATCAAGTGGTAGAACACTCGCTTGTCGCCGCAAGCGGCGTTGGTTCGAATACCGGCTGGTGATCGCCAGCGCGGGCCGGTCGACACGCTATTCTCTTGTATCTGACCCTGGTTAAAATTCTTCTAAGCACAAAATTTTGACCCCCCCCTGGACCCCCCCCCCCACCCCTACTAAAATGTGACATTCAGTTTCAGGGGGATAGAGGCCTCAAAATCAAAAAATCCATTGGGGGATTGTTTTGTCGGGCAAAACAATGATTTTACAAGGGGTCAGACATCCAATATCATGCCTTTGGGTGTGCTACGCAAACGACCCACAAAAAGGGGGGTGTACGGGTCCGCGCCTGCGCTTGGTCTAACAACCTCTCTTCGAGGTGATTTTGCCAGAAGTGTACAGATAAACCACCTAGGTGGGGTTCCCAGGAAAGAAATCGCGGATTCCTTCGCCAAGTGGATAACCCATGCCACCTCCCAAGATGCTTCTCAACCAGCACACCCACCCAAGGGCAGCATTTGTGACAAACAATTACCAATTATCAGCAAGACTTCCAAATTCATTGCCAATGTACATCTGTCTACACATGAACACAATGCACTGCACCACCAGTTTTCGTTCCACTTTCTCTAACTGCTGTGGTGCCTCAGGGTGTTGGATGTGTGCTGTGGTGCCTGAGGATGTTGGCTGTGTGCTGAGGCACATTAAGGGCTTGGTTGTGGGATGTGGTGTCTCAGGGTAATGGACATGTGCTGCGGGTTAGTTTTATCACCCGTTTGGGAAAGGTTTTGTGACCACAACGAACGGTGTTGGTAGTGTGAGCTGTTGTGTGCCAGTGTATTGATTATGCAATCTAGTGCCTGGTAAATGTTGCACGTGTGCTGGGTGCCTCAGAGTGGTGGGTTTGTGCTGTGGTCCTTGAGGGTGTCGCTCATGTATTGTGGTGCCTCAGCGTTCATTGAGTGCTGTCGTGCCTCAGGCTGTTGGATGCGGGGTGCGGTGCCTGAGGGGGTTGGTTGTGAGTTGTTGGTTGTGTGCTGTCGTGCCTCATGGTGTTTGAGGTGTGCTGTCGCGCCTTAAGCGTCCAATGCTCTAACCTGCACTCCTGGCATTCTCCCCAAAGAAGAACAAGGGCAGAGTGGGATACATTCCCAGGGATTGGAAACACACGCAGTGTGGATTTGCAGTGGAGCAAATGGCTGTCAACACAAACATCACCTGCTTCCTCCATGAAAAAACACGGGCGGCACATGGCTGCACCCACTTCCGAGTGCCACAGCGCCCGGCTGACTGTCACCAAGGCTGTCTAGAGAGTTTGGAAAATTTGTTATGAGCTAACATCCCCCGCCCCCCCCCCCTCCCGCACTACAGGCAGTCGTGGCCTCCAGGAGCCTTGTCTAAGGCACAGCCAGGTACAAGCGGGAAAGGGAAGGCAGTTCGGCGTCCCATAAATGCCATTTTGGGCCCTTCTTTCTCTTTCTTCTTTTTCTTTCTCTATTTTGGGGCTTGTTGACACGGCTGATACAGAGTGACTATCGGCTCATGAGCATCAGCGTGTTTGATGGGTCAGCGTGCAGCAGGATGACAGCACTGGCAATGCCTGGCCACACTACAAATTTGGTTGCGCCTCAGGGGGTGGGGCTGAGGCAACACACAACGGTCCCTTCTCCCTGACTCCATGAAGAAGCAAACAGAAAGAAAGAGTGGGGGCGGGCTGACCTGAAGCTTAGCCGAATGCGCAGTGGCAAAATTCAATTTGGGAAATTTTGTGGGGGCGCCAGAAAGTCCGCAGGAAATTTGGTGCAGCATCCCACAGAAAGGTCGTGGTGTGTAGAGCTCAGCCTCAGGTACCTCAAATAACAGGGGAGAGCCATGTGCAACACTCTGCGCAATCTGGGCACAGAGCGTGGCCCCAAAGAAGGTCCGTGGGTTGAAACCAGATTCAAAGCAGCCTCCTGCACTGGGAGGGTGCATGCCGAAGGCATGCAGGGCTGCTACTACGATGGAAAACAGTGGAAAACTCAGCGGCTTCATCTTTTTTTTGACTGACTCCAGAAGTTCAAAGAGTACTCAAAATCAGCGGCTTCATCTTTTTTTTTTAATTTGACTGACTCCAGAAGTTCAAAGAGTACTCAAAATCAGCGGCTTCATCTTCCCTCAAACAGAACCTCACAGACATTCTCGACAACAAACACTCATAAGCAAGCAAAACGTGGCGAACAGACCGGCTGCTGACAATAGCGCAACACACCTGCCTACCGCCTGGCTCCTCATCCCCTCCCATTGATCCCCATGTGCCCCCCCCGCGTCTTCCAACCATTCCCCTTTCAGGTGCCCACTCCCATTTCCTACACTTGCCCATGTGCTGGGGGTTTTTGCGCCGGTTCTACTTCGCGTGGGAAGTGGAGACCAACGAGTGCCCTTGTCAGAACCCCAGGTCGTGCCTGCTACATGGGCTGCACTGAGGAACAATGCACCAAGCGGGCTCCTGCCTCCTCAGGGCGGTCCTTAACGGAAAACAAAAAGTGTTCCGGAACCAGTTTTCCCAAAAAAGCCCGCGGGCACTCCATGTGCTCAACCATGGTTGGTGGCGGTTGGCGGTTGGCAAATGGCGGTTGGTGGCGGTTGGTGGTGGTTGGCGGCCTCCTCCTCCTGCCCCCTTCCCCTTCCTTCCCTTCCCCTTCCGTTCCCTTCCCCACGTGCATTTTCCGGTTTTCACCACTGACAGCCCTGCTTAGAGTTTCTCAGCACCAGCTCCCCGTTGCCGGTCAAGATGAGCGCAAGAGACCTTGAGCCCGCAGCAGTGATCACCAAACTCTGGCCCGTTATGTGGATGTCCTCCATGAGCTGGGTCCCAACCATCCATGAGCACTATATTGGGGAGGGAGATGCATTGGGGTGCATCCCCTGTGCACGTGTTGCTGTTTCATTTTTTTTTCGGTGGGGGGTGGATCTTTTTTTTTGAGGGGAGTGGCAGTGAACACAAACTCTCAAACAATTCTATTTGGGGCCTCGGGTGGTGATTCCTTTTGGTGAGGGGCAGGGGCATTTCATAAGCAGGGGCTGGGGGAGGTCACATCGCACGGATTGATCCCATGTCCTCGGGCCTGCAGTGCCATGCTGGTCACCATTCGTCATCGGACTCCTCCTTCTTGTTTCTTGGGACGTACCGGGTCCCAGCCGTGTCATGTTGCTTCCGGTCACGATTCAATAGCCCAAGGCCGGTGCAGATGTTGTTGCACCGATGTGTTTTGAAGAACTTGTTGATGCCCTCTTGCCCAAGGTTGCCCATACCGAAGGCCCTCCCATCGGCTGAGTGCACCTGCGGGTCTGTGTAGACGTCGTCCACCCCCTGAATGTCAACGATCATATACTTTTCCCCCGAGTGTACATACGTGAAGTGGGAGAAGGCCTGCGGCGTGTTGCGCTCGTGAACACGCTCATGCACTTGGCCGCTGTTGTTGTTGTGTTTGATGAAGTTGCCCATGATCATGCGCTCGCAGGCGTAAACGGGCTGAATCAATGCAACAAGAAAACTCTCCATGCACAAAATAGGCCGATGACGACAAAACATTCCCCAAAACACAGGCACTGTGGGGGGGCAGGAGCTTGGAAGCGTGAATGACAGAAGTTGGGGAAATTGCCAGCAAAAACAGCTGGATTGGTTCAAGTTTCCCTGTGTTTCAACACAGCCATCAGCCCAAACAACCATTAAAAACACCGCAGGTTCTCCCTGGGACCCTGGGACCTGTACCTGCCCCAGAGCCCAAACCGCTTCTGCCACTGCTAGTGCCGTTGAGAGTCCCTGTCGGGCACACAGGTGGGGGCACATAGGTGGGGGCACACAGTGGGAGGCATACAAGAGGGCTCTGGACGCAAAAACACTGTAGTTGCATGGATGGTGGGTGAAAGTCCTACTAGGACTATTGGGACCAAGCTGTGGGAGAAGGATCCTGCACAATGCACACCAGGCACCCTGCAATGTACACCATGCACCGCGCAAATTGCACATTTGGAGGTTGCATGCTGCACATTTAGAGCAATGGTGGACTTCGGGGGGGGGGGGGGTGTCCTTGATGGTCCTGCAGCAAGTCATTTCCACGTGTTGTCCACCACTTGGGACTGATTTCAGTTCCCACAATAAGCCATTTTCAAGGGATTTTGGTACATTGCTGCTGTCACGCAGGCTAAGAAATGGATATCTGTGGTTCAAGAACATGGTCTTCAGCATCCGAGGTGGTTCCTAATCAGTTTTGGCAAAACGCATTGCTGACAATTTTTTTATTTGTGCCCATTTTCAATGCCCAAGTGGGCCTTTTTGAATGCTTTGGGGGACTTGACAGGGGCACAAATGGAGCAAAAGGAGCCGGTGACAGCCTAAAATTTGCACCATCGTAGTTGATCCAGATGATTGTTTTCGACCTATTTTTGACTAGTGAGACCCCTGGTAACCAAAATTGTATGACATTGCTATGTGGAAGAGGAATTTCTCGCAGTTCATTGAAGCAGCAGCATCCAAGATTTGGAAGGACATATCCAAACAATTGGAGCTTGCCAAGCAAATGATATTGTGTGATCCAAGGCCCATTGCATTGTTGCCTTTGGAAATAACTGCATTTCCTCTCATCATCCCACGACAAAGTTTCTCAGACATTTTGGATAGTGTGAAATGGAGGTCGTATCGGGACTATGCTATCCTTGATAGCCCACGATTTGATGTCATTGAGTGGTGGATTGGCATGAAGGACAAACTGCCCACAATGTATCCCTTTCTCCAACGCCTTCTGGTTATTTCAGCCACTTCTTGCAATGTGGAGGCACATTCTTAGCTTGGAAGCAGGTGTGATCTAATAAGCAATGCAACAGGCAACATGATGTGCACAAAGCCTTCATGTCTCGTTTGGACCCCTCCCCATTCTGACCCTAGCGGGCGCACACTGTGCCAACGTCCACCGAAAATTGCCTAACTCAAAGACGCTTTTGGTGTGGAAGAGGCTTGCAAACATCATGAGGAATCATTATTCATCGTCACGAGGCCAATTAAGGTAATACACCGCCTTCAAAGCAGTCAAAAGCGATCACAACCAGTGACAATGTGAAGAATTGGTATTTTAGGGGCCAAAGGGGCGCCTCAAGGGTGGTAAAAGATAAGCAACCATGTGTGGGTTACCTCTGGCAATGATTTCCTTGTGTATGGCACCCTCCACAAACATCCTAGGCACTCAAAACAATTGAAATGAATTTCTGACCCATTTTCAATGCCAACGTGGGCCTTGCCTAATGCATTGGGGGTCTTCAGAAGGACACAAACGGAACAAAAGTGGCTAATAACAGCCTAACACTGCCAATATAGCCATTCTTGATGGGCCGGAACAACAATTAAAAGATGGCATTTCGGTGCAATTTCTGATAGTCTTGGAGCCTGGGTCCGCCACTTTCTGGGATTATACTTCATACTCATAGACACGTATCATCCAACACAAAGTATCAAAATGGTGCTATATTGTGACATATAACCTTCTCGGATCACAATCCAACATGCACTCACAAACAATTGAAAAAGTGCTACCCAAGCCGTGTGTCGTGCCACTCTAGTGGTCATGGCATGCACTTCACCAACCAATGTAGTGTGGACCACCATGGGTCCTTTACCAAGTTTCTACCCAACTTTGGAGGCCAACTTTCTCCGTTGGAGAACTCCGCCCCACACCCAAGCAGCCACCAATTTGGCTTTGTCTGCAAGCCCCAAGCCTCTGCATTGTAACTATGGGCAAACTTCTCACAATGCCCCACTTGGCTTTCACACAGATGTCCACTGATTACTAATATGGCTTTCTTTTGGGTAACAACCACTTTCCACCATCTCCACTCAGCCTTTTGGCGCTTTGAACGCCTTCATTCCTTGTCCTTGAAGATGTGGAATGGCCTATCTAGGCTCTGCGGCTTTTCACAGGATTGTTTGATTCCTTGTATGCCATCTTGCAGGTTGATGTATTTAGGAGCCTCTAGTGACGTTCTAATACCTCAACATCCTATCCTTGTTTCCCCATTCGCAGTCATGGTCGCCGACGAATTGTTCTGGAAACAAAAATGTAGATGCAGAAAATTGAGCAAAATCATACTTCCAATTTGCCAGGGTCCCTTGTATCAGGCCTCGTATAGGGACTGATTCCAACAAATACCCTATACCACCAGCATCCTCTAGAAGTCCATCTCTTTGCCTATTTTTCATAGGCAACCCCAAACCATTCAACTCATGAAGCAACAATCGATCTAAGCGGGAACAACATTTGCACAAAAAGCTTGGCATTGGTTTGTACATGGACAAACCGGAATGGCGAAGTTTGAGGTATCATCCTAAAGGCTGGTTTGGTGGAACCCGACACCATTATATTTGGACACACCTGAATGGCGAATTTAGAGGTATCATCGGGTTGACACAAATTAGTTCCCTTGCTTCCCCCTTGTCAAACAAGCACGTTGTTGGCCCACATATTGGGCTTTTGCACAAGCACAAGAATGTGTCATCTCGTTTGTAATTTAGGCACGCATTCGATGGCCTACAACCGCTAACCCCACCAATCATCATGCCTCTCCCAAGTGGCGGCCCAAGACAACGAGCATGCGACATGTTGCATGCCATGAGATCCCTGAACGATGTGGGGAAATTGTTGAATCTCTCACCCCAAACACTCCGGGCTGCGGCGCGGGCTGCGGCGCGGGCTTGCAAGCCTCCGTGCAGTGCTAAAACGGCTCGTTCTATTGCCAATAGGTTGAAGATCACAGGAAAAGGTGGTGTGGCCCAGCCTCTTAAATCAGACATTGCCAATGTGCAAAATGGCACCACACACAGCATTGGTTTTGCAACGGTAATTTAGACACACACAATGCAAAGGCACTGTGTGAATCACGTCTGACTTGAAACCGGGCAACCCAGAGGGTGTACTCCACAAACGAGTTCTTGGTAGTGGGCCTGCAAGTGTACATTTCTTTGCCAAGGGGGGAGGAACGGGCACAATTACTACAACACTGTGATGTAACTCAGCCTAGATGTGGTAGCCATGGTCGGCATTATACTAGAATGCACACAGCCCAAATCCCGAAGGCGATAGTATCGGTGGCGACACACCCCTCTATGCCCCACCCCTAGCCCGTGAAGCGGAACCGCAAGGCGCCCGCAGCTCAAGGTGTCATCGACCTCCTCGACGCCTGACGGGGCCCGGGCCGGACACGGCCCACCGCCACAACTACCGGTCCCCAGCAACCGGCGCCTACGGAAGCCCACGCCCGCATCAACATCCTCAACGAACCCGCGGTCACCTACGACCCCACCAAGGCCGCCACACTGCAAGCCATGCCCGGGCCGCACCCCCAAGGCGCAGACCTCCTTGGGTTCCTGGAGCAAGCCCTCCGCAGAGAGGACCAGCCCAAACCGGCACCGATCCTGGACCCGGAGGGGAACAAATATCACGCCCACTGGCAACGGGGGGTGCCCCTCTACCACAAGACGTCGGTCACGGTGCATGCCCACCCCGACCTCGGAGTGGGTGGTCGCCTTGGGGCGTACGAGTGCGTAGGACCCGGATGGCAGCTAAACGTGCTACTCACGCACGTCCCATTCGGGGAGGAGACCAAGGACTTCCTAGACGCCCTGAGCCTGGCGTACCGCCGCCTCTCCCTCCTTGCACCCACCATCGTCATAGGCGACTTGAACGCCGCCCCCACCGACGACGACCGCACCGGCCCGCCCACAGGCACCGACATAGCCGTCCGGGACGCCATGCACCAACTGGGCCTCACCGACCTCACAGCAGGACTCACCGGCACACCCTCCCATTACCCCCACCAAGCCGGCACCCACCCCTCCCGCATCGACATGTGCTACGGAGACCCAACCACGGTGCGCGTCCACGAGGCAACCTACGGGGACCTCCCGCCCGCGGGCACGGGCCACCGACCCCTCTACATCGACCTCATCATCCCCAACCTACCCCCACCCACGGCCACCCTGCCAGACGACACCCTCCCACCCACACCGCGGTTCCCGGCCGAGGACGACCACGGCGCCTGGCACAGGTATAACAAGGCCCTACACGCCATCCTGCGCCGCCCGGATGCACCAACACTCACCACCGCCATGCGCCGGGCGGCACAAGCATGCGGCATGGAGCGCGACACCAGCCACACGGGAGCACCACCGGACCTCACCCTCCAACAGCTCGTCCATGACATCCGGACCACAAAAGAGGAACTCGCCACCCTGCTGCGCCGCAGCACACCGGAGGCACGAGACCGAGACGCCCACATCCGCGCGCTCCTTACCACCCGCCCCCACCGGCTCCAGGAATGGCACGCACACGCATAGCGGCCGCGGCCCAGGAACGCGAAAGATACGGCAGAAACGACACGCCGTACAAGTCCCTGCGGTACGTCAGCCGCGACCTGGAGGACACGGGGCGCCGTACCATCCACGCGGTGCGCACCCCCGAGGGGGGCCTCACCAACGACCCCGACGCCGTCCTCCAGGCAAGCCTGGACAGCTTCCAGGCACAACACGGGGACGCCCTCCCCGAGCTCGACCCCCATACCAGAAGCACCATCCGCCAACATGTGCCCAAGGTCTTCAACCGGGAACAGCGGCGCGCCATCGAACACGACCCCTTCAGCATCTCAGAACTGCAACGCGCCCTAGACCGCCTAAAAAGGGGGGGCATGCCCGGCGTCGACGGACTACCGGCCGAAGCGTACCAACGCCTCACCCTGCCCGTCAAGCGCCGCCTGGCAGACCGCCTGTGGGACATCGTCACGGGCACCACACCCATGCCCCCTGAGTGGGCCAACCTGGTCCACCCCCTCTACAAGAAGGGGGACTGGGCGCAGCCGGGAAACTGGCGGCCCATAGTCTGCGCCACCACCGAAGTCAAGGTGGTGTGGACGCTCATCCTGGGCCGCATCGCGCCGGCGGTCTTCGCCCACGTGCCCGCCAGCATGTGGGGAGCCATGGCCGCCAGGTCCCCCCACGAGGCCATCTTCCTCCAGGACACTGCGCTGGACATGAACCCCTAAGAGACGATTGTCGCCTCCCTCGACGTCCAAGGCGCGTTCCCCCACGCCCCGCACCGGCTCCTCACGGAGGTATGGGATGCCATGGGCCTCCCGTTCCTATCCTTCATGACCGGGTACATCCACACCCGGCTCTACGCCGTCATCACAGCCGCAGGCCTTACCCCCTGGACCGGCACAGACAGCGGGGTCCCCTAGGGTGGCGCCGAGGGCCCCTTCCTCTACCTCCTCGTCACCCTCCCGCTGGCATTCGAGCTGGCACGGGTATACCCGGGATACGCCCCATACCCGCTACGGTCCCCCCTCATCAACTTCGCAGACGACAACCTCCTAACTACGGCCACCCGCCACCGCGACCCAGAGAACGCAGGGCTACCAACGACCACCGAACAGGCGTCCGCCATTCTCCAGCTCACCACAACCTACCTGGACGCCCACCAACTGCTGGTGCACCCCCGCAAATCGGTCGCGCTAGCCGACATCGGGACCCCCGCCCCCCACATCCGGAAAGGCGAACCCCTACACCTGGAGGACACCACAATCCACCTGGGAGTCACACAGGCCACGCGGCACCACCACATCGCACTCCCAAGCAAGCTGGAAGGGCGCCTCACCCGGCTACCCCAACTTGCCAGGGGGGACCTCCTGTCTACGCAGGGCCTGGCATACTTCATGGAAGCGGTGCTCAACGCAGCCGTCGGGTACCAAGCCCTGCAGCTCCCGCACCCCCAAGACACCCTACGCCACGCCCGACAGCAAGTGACAAAGGCATGGGCGCAACACGGAGGCTGGCCGAAGTCGTTCCCCAAGGAGGCCATGATGGCCCACTGGCGCTACTACGGGGACAATACAGGCGCCCTAGTCGACGCGGCCTATGCCAAACACGCACCGCACCTCCTACACAGGGTGACACACAACCACCAACCCGAGGTTCGCGAAGCGGCAGCCATACGCATAAAAGAAGCGCAAATGGCCCGCAACACCTGCCCCCGGTGGATACTGGCACAACACCGTGTCCCCACCTCCGTGGGCACCGGCATCTGGGCCCAGCTGCAACTCCTCCTACCGCACCACACGCACGCCATCCTGAGGAACCACCACTGCGATCAACAGGGGCCACTCGTGGCCACGCACACCGACGTCCACCGACACCCGGCAGGCAAGGTGGACACCCTACGCCTCGTGGGGGCCACCATCACCATAGTATACATCACCCCAACGCAGATGAGGGTCATGGCCCGGTGCGGCGCCCACCACGCCCCGTTCCTTTCCGACCCGCAATGGCCAGCACGCCGCGTCTTCCAAGCATACCTCCGCGCATGCGCTACGAAGGCAGGGCGCGAAATGCCGGGGCCCAAGGACATCGACACGGCATACAAGACTGTCCAACAGCAGCACCCCCGGCCCCGCCCGAGCGAGCACGAGACCCCAAACGACGGCAGCACAAAGCAGGAGGAGCCCACCCCGTCAGCCGAAGGCTGGACACCACCCACCTTCCTGCTGCTAGCACTAAACTGCCACAAACACGCTACCCGCACGGTCCAGCGACACCATGCCCCCTGGTCCATCCCCAAACACAACGCCCCGGAGACCGATGTACCGCCAGTCATACACAATGACCAGGGCATACCACGCACGTGCTGGCACTGCGGCCCGGCAGCCCTCGACACTCCGTGGCCCCTGTTGCACCTCGTCTCCATCCACTACCACACCCCCACCGCCGCCGCCACTGCCGACCAGCAGGCATGGCTCTCCCCCTGGTTTCACACGGTACCCCGAGGCCACCCAGCACACGTAGCCTGGACTCGAACACCCACGGCGACATGGACATTCACCAACGAGCGGGCAGACCCAGAAAGCGTGGCCATAGAGTACGACCGCTGCGACCCACACCGAGCAGGACCTCAGGAGGCAGCCATGCGCCCCCTACAGCACAAATGCCCCACCCTCCGCGGCGACAAAGACGACAAGGAACGGCGACAGACCATCACGTGCCAGAATTTCCACCCCAATACGGGATACCTCTTCCACCTGATGTACGCGTACATCACCCAGGGGCGCCCCGACGGAGGCCTCCTCCGCCTCACCCCACGAGCCCAGGCCATCATTACCCAGGGAATAGGCGTCTATGCGACGCCACTACTGCAACCCAGGCAAATCACCACCAGAAGCGCCCAAGGGAACCCCGTCTACGTCTATCACCCCACAGCAATTGCCCGCCTACCCGTACCCAGCGACACCGACATCATCTACTTCACTGACGCATCTGGCACCCAACAACGCACCCCCACGGTCGGTTGTGCCTGCGTGCGCATCACCCGGCGCGCGGATGGCCTCCACGTGGAACACCACACCGGGGCCACCATCTTTGGGGCGTCCTCCCACGGCGAACTACGCACCCTGGCGGACGCCGTCACCGCCACACCACCACCCGCAACGATCCGGCCCCGCAACATCTGGGTAGTTGTGGACGCCACGGTCGACATCCACCTCACCAGGCGCCTCGCGGACCTGCCCCTCGACAGGGCCCTGGAATCCGGCCTCACCACACAAGCGTTGGGGCTATGGATGGCCTTCAGGGGCATGCACCCCTAGGACGCCCTAGACATCGTCAAATAGGAGTCCCACCGCTACACGTACGGCAATGGACGCGCAGACACGCATGCCAAACACCAGAGCACCAACCACAAACCAGGGCTCGAACACGTGCGACTAGACACCCCACACCACAGCCACCTGCAGCACCTACCCCCGATACCCTCGGCCACACAGCCCCCCCAATGGATACCCGCGGACACGGCGTACACGGATCGAGACAAGCAGTACCACTACCCCACACCCATCCAACAGCTGGCCACCACGCTGGGCCACCCAGCGAAGACCGAGCTCCTACGACGCCTCGAAGACTCCGTCCGTACCCCCCTCTACTACGCAGCCCTACGCCCGGATAGCCTCCCAGCACACCTACAAAAACCTCGACTCCAGCTCGCCCTGGAACAGCTTCCCCTCCTCACCCGATACCACCGATGGCACGCACGCCGCTCGATCCACGTCCCCGCAAGATACACCAAATGCATCTGTGGCCACGCGGAAGAAGAAACCTGGGACCATTTCAAGACGTGCCCCCTGTACCGAGGACTGGACACCCTCACAGACTGGAACCCAACCCACACCATCGCACAGCACGCTGGATGGCCGACACGTTCCCCGGCAACCCAACAACTCGCCACCATCCTCAAGCAGACGGAGGTACTCGAGGCGGTCCGCAGGGGACTCGTCCCAACTGCCGTCTACACCTTGCTACACACCCACGCGGAAGACCCCCAGGCCACGGCAGCGCACATGCAACGGACGGCCGTTGCCAAGACAGCGGAGCAGCTCACATACCGCACCCACAAATACCTGCAGCATGCAGCCACGCTGCCCCAAACGGACCAAGCCCACCTCCTCAAACTCCTGGTCTACCAACCGTGAGAACCTGCCCCACGACATACCACCCAACACGGGACCCCCACCACGCCTACACACCATCCACCAGGCACACCACCGGCACGGCACGCACGAGCACCACAGGCACCACACACACACCCACCAGCATGCGCGCGCCGCAAGCCCCCATTCCCCCACGCCACCGTCCGTCCACAGGTACCACCAACCGCCAGCCACCGCATGCCCCCTCTGTGTGCGCCACCGGCTACCACAGACGGCCCTACCCTGCAACCCAGACCACTGGGTCTGCCTAGGAGCCGCACACCGCCTCACCCACTGCCCCGGCTGCGGAGACCTCAACCCCCACCACCGCGCGCGGCCCGCGGCCCCAGCCGCACCCCCCCCCCGCCAGCCACCCCAGCTTCTTCGGGCCACTCACCGACGCCCTCCGGGACCACCTGGGAGGGTACTACGTGGCGGATGCAGCGGACCACGCGTGGACCATAGCCATGGCCACGGGCAGCACACCCCTGCCCCACCACAGCCCGCCCCTGCGCCACAGCGGGGGCGGCTTGAACGTGGCGGCCCGCCGCGTCCTTCTCGCCCTATACCTCCATCACCGTGACCTCCACCTCCCAGACCCACAGCTCCCGGCCCCCCAAGCAGCAGCATCGACGCCGGAAGCGTGGGCGGACACGGCACCAGAGGAGATAGCAGCCTACCTCCGAATCACTTGCCGCCGGTTCAACACCGCCCTCGGCCGACGGAAATGAACACCTTACCCACTCAGCGCACTCCTCTACCCGGCACACCCCCCCCACCCCACGCAGCTGAGGCCCCCGGAGGGCTGGGCGTCCTTTCAGGACGCCCACCTCGCCGCCCCCGACGAAACCACCGCCGGAAGGATGGACCCCGCGGACCAGCGCGCCTACGTCAGAGGCCTCGAGGCGCGCCTCAGAGAGGCGCATCGCTGGCACGCCCTCCCCCGTCGCCCCCACGGAAACAGGGGGGTTCACCCGCCCCCGACACCAACCAGGCCAAGAAGACCAAGACAGGTCAGGGGGCCCGCCAGCGCGCCCGCCAGCAGGGCGCACCGCCCAGACCAGGACTCGGGTCCAGCCACGCCGCACCACCCCACGCCCAGACCCCCGGGGCACACCAACAACACCGCCCCCACCAGCGCCCTCCACCACCACCGTACCACAGCACCCTAACCCGGCAGCCCAGCCAGCAACCACCGCCCGCACACGTCCACGCCATGCCAGGACCACCATTCACGCAGACCCCGGGGACACAGCACCACCAACACCACCACCATGCCCCCGTCCCCCCCGACCCGTACCCCCCGATGCCCCAATACTACAGCGACCCCCACCAACTGCATCACCACTACGCCCCAGCGCAGCCGGGCCCCACATGGCACACCTCACCGCACCACACCATCACGTGTACCACCACCACCAACGCCTACCACCGCACCCACCAACGCCGTGGTACCACACACAACCAACACACCCTCAACACCACCACCATACGATCCAGCACCACCTACCCCCCTCACTACACGGGCTCACGACATACGGACCACCGTACACCCCCATGGACCCGCGGGGGGCCGCGCACGCGCACCAGCAGCACCAGGGCCTAGAAGGAGCACCCCACCACCACCAGCAGCCCCCCCACCCACACCCCATACCAGCAAGCACCATCCACCGGCAGCCACCCACTACCTACGGACCACAGCCCCATGCGGCCGCCTCCCCCCCGTACCTCGGCACCGCAACCAGCCAGGGACTACAAGGACCGCACGACACGCACACGCAACACCCGCACGACCCGGCGGGACGCCCCGACTCCCAACCAGCACAACACCCACCCCCGCCCCCCCCACCACCAGCAGTGCCACCCCCACACCATCCCCCCCCCGCCCCCCCCCCCCCGGGACCAGGCCACATACGCACCACGCGGAGGCCCCCACCAACCGATTGATTGCGATGCCCCTGCCGACACACACCACCGCGAACCCCCCCTCCCGCGGCCTCCAAGAGAAACCCCATCACCAGACCCCACACGCGACAACGACGACCACCCCCCCAAACCCACACCCCCCCCCCCCCATCACACCCCGCACCACCAGCCGCCGCACCGGCCGAACCCTACGCCCTACACAACCCCGCAGCGGTACGGCAGCACCTCCGGGGGGTCGGAGACCAGGAGGTGCTACGCCTCCGCACCTCCGGCACCACCCAACGCATCCGGGTGACCACCCTGGTCCAGGCGGCCACCCTGGGGGAGGGCGTCCGAGACTTCCTCTTCGACGCCTTCCTCCACGTCGCCCGACACGACCGCCCCCCACTCGCCACCCGTGACGGCGAGAGCCCGCCCCCCACGGGGAGCCGGATCTACGTGCCCCCCATCAACTGGGGGCGACACCTAGTCGGACACCCCATGCCGGGGCGGCTGGACACCAAGGGCCGCACCCGCTACCACGAGCCCGACATGGCCCACCCCCCACCCAGCGCCACCCCCAGCGACACCAAGGAGTGGGAAAGGGAAACATGGGTCGCCCGCATGGCCTCCCTGAGCAACTTCAGGCACCACGTCCCGGGAGACGTCCCCAACCCCGACGACCAGCAGCCAGCCCCCTCCACGTACATGAGCCTCATGTACAAGATACACTACACCCTCTCCACCACCCACTACCACGCACCAACTGGCCACTGGGTGGTACACGGCACCGACTCCCTCCTCCCCGCCGACTACCCCCCCCCCCCCCCCACACAACCCAGGCCCCGACACGTACACCAGGGAGGACGAGCCTGACGACCCCCACCTCTGGGGCACGTGGGAACACAAGTCCCTGGACATGCTGCTCTCCATCCGCAACGTCAACCAGGGCCTCGGTAGGGCGATGTATTGCCTTGCCAAGTGGACCCAACGGACCTGGGGGATCCCCACGGACCGGTGGCTGTGGAAGGTCACGCTGCGCCCCCTGCAGAGGGGGGCCCCCCCAAACCGCAAGGGACCCACCCCCCCGCGCCCCACCACCCTACAGCTCTGCCCGTACATGGTGGCAGCCCGCCTCATGGCGCTGCTGTGGCCGGGCCCAGACACCCCCACCCAAAACCACCCCCACCTCACGAAGGAGGACGTGCCCGGCATCCAGCGATGCTTCTTCAGCACCCTCGACTACCTCCAGCAAACGCACCCCCCGGATAACCCACGTGCCCGCACAGCCGAGACAACGCCACCACACCGCCACATGCACCTACACCGGCACCGGCACGCACAGGTCACCAGGGAAAGCGCGCGCACACGCCCGGTGCCCGACCCCGCACCCTCGTCCTCATTACTCACAGGACCCATAATCCGACGCCCGCCCCCGCTGCCCAGGGCCCCCCGCCGTCCCCCACAGACCTCTCCTCCGCCTCCGACACCACAACCTCCACCACCACAACCACCTCATCCGCCAGCACCACCACGTCCTCGTTCAGCACCCCACCCCCCAAGCCGCGGGGGAAACCTCCCAAACGGGCCCCCAAACCCGTCCCCACCGCGAGCAACCCCGCCGCCGCCAAGGCCCACGCCCCAACGAAGCCCGCGCCCGGAGCCCGGCCGAAACCCAAGACCGCCGCCAAGCAACCACCCAAACCTGTCGGCGCACCACGATCGCAACCCGCAGCCAAACCCAAGCCCAAGCGCAAGCCCGGCGCCACGACGGCAGCGCGAGCCCGACCCCCCGAGGATGTCCTCTACGACATCCGGCCCCAGCCATCCCAGGCCCGGCGGCAGCAGCGCCCAGCACGGCGCCCCCCCACCGTCACCGACGCCGCCGCTACCACCTTCATGGCGGAGCGCGCCGCGGCCGAGGCGCGACGCGCTTCATCCTGCCACCTCTCAAAGCCCGCACCCCAGGCCCACGGACCACCCCCGACCAGACCACAACAGCGCCAGGGTCCACCAGCAGCGTCCCCGCCCCCCTACCAACCCTCGATGTCAGCCCACATACAGCAAATGCCCCGCTACCGCCGCCACCGTGAGTCCCAATCCTATCCCGAGGCGGAGACCGTGCGCGCGTACCCGCGAGTCCACATCCGCCCGCGCCCCCACTCCCCACGCACCCCCACGGCACAGGACTACGAGGAGTCCCCCAGGCCCGCCACCGCCACCAGTCCCCCAACCCCATCACACCCACCCACGCCCACTCCTCCGCCCAAGGCCACGGCCCCGCCCAGGGACAGTGGTGGCAGCGCTGGACCCACACGCAGCTTTGGGAGCTGCGAAAGTGGGCCTGGGCAGAGCCCTCCCTCGAGGGCCTGGTCCACCGGCCCCGCAAGGGGTCGGCGGAGAACCGCCGCCTCCAGCCGGCGGTGGGGTGGATGCCACAGGCCGCATGGGAAGCCATGCTGGCCGATGCAGTCCACCCCCAGGGAGTCCACCCCCGCAACCTCCCCGCGCCCCAGGACCACCCGTATGTCCTCAGGCGCCTGCGTGAGACCCTCCAGAACACGCACAGAGAAGGCAGGCGCCTGTAGGACATCACCTGAAGCCCAACCCCACACACACGCACCCCCTCGCCACCCCACAAGCGTCGACGGACCGACACCGGCAGCACCCACGGCACCCCAGGAGCCCTGCGCGCCACACAGCACGACGCGCCTGACCCCCCAACCAGCGACGCCACCACCTAACCCCGATACCCAGCCAGCCACCGCCGTGGGGCGCCACGCCAAGCCCCGCCCAGAAGACACCAAGCGAGCCGGAAGCCGAAGGACGCCAACGCACACGCCAACGGGCACCGCTACGCCCAACGGCGCCGAACCCAAGCCCGCAGCCGTCGAAACCGCCTAACCCAGCCGAAGCCCCAACACGAGTCAAACCCGAGCCGCACCCCATAACCGCTAACCCTTGACTCCTAACCAAGCCCGCCGAGGGAGCAACGTAGCCACAACCCACATCCACAGCCCACACAGCCGCCTAACGAGCCAGCACCAAGAGCAAAGAGGCAACTAACCAAACCCACCGTGACCCGTACCCGTGTACATCAAGACGCGCGGGCCGCACCCCTGGGGCGCGGCCGCCACCAAAGCACCGACGACACACACCACAGGACACAACACTATTGCACCGCTGCACCAGTTGCCCATGCCTGTGCCTGCATTGCACCCCCCCTTTTCCATTTTAAAAGAAAAAAAAAACAAAGAGGCACGACAAAACAAAACAAATACAGAGCAAAAAAAAAACAGAAAAGAAAATTAGGGGGGGGGAGGAAGAGGGGACACAACCACCAACAGCACACGCGCACCGCACACAACGCGCACACCGGTGAACAGGCGCCACGAGGGCCAGGACACCGCACACGCACATGCACCGAGGGCAGCAAAGGGACAGGACACCACGGCCTACACCCCAAGGGTCGGACGCACTTGGGCGACCCAGCCGGCCCACCGGGCCTGTGGCAGGAGCGGTACTCCAAGGCCGCTGGTCCGAGCCCGGCCAGGCTGCATCGGGGACCATGGCAAACGTCGCCCGGAGCCATGGAAGCAAATGATGACAGACGTGCCGGCACACAGCGCAGGAGGGGGTCGCGTGCCAAGCAGCGGGGCCCCGCAACTCGAGCCACAGGGGTGAGGCGGTCGTACCGTAGACTCGCGGGAGCAATACCCCCTGTGGTGAGAGATACTCCATACGGCTGGGCAGCCCCCAGAGCTGCCGCCCACAAGAGGGGGCATGTGACCCGACCCACGGACACATGTGGGGACACCCTCCAACCCGCGACACCTGGACCGGGTGGCCGCGACACAGCCTTCCCAAGCACCTGCGGGAGCGGCTTAAGAGGCACCTGACCTAGGGCAGTGGGAGGGACAGGACGTCCCCTTGGTAAGACCTTCTTCCTGCATTGTCAAAGGAGGCATCCCGAGCTCCCGAAGATACCTACCTACCTACCTCCATCTCTTTGCCTATTTTTCATAGGCAACCCCAAACCATTCAATTCATGAAGCAACAATCGATCTAAGCGGGAACAACATTTGCACAAAAAGCTTGGCATTGGTTTGTACATGGACAAACCGGAAGGGCGAAGTTCGAGGTATCATCCTAAAGGCTGGTTTGGTGGAACCCGACACCATTGTATTTGGACACACCTGAATGGCCAATTTAGAGGTATCATCGGGTTGACACAAATTAGTTCCCTTGCTTCCCCCTTGGCAAACAAGCACGTTGTTGGCCCACATATTGGGCTTTTGCACAAGCACAAGAATGTGTCATCTCGTTTGTAATTCAGGCACGCATTCGATGGCCTACAACCGCTAACCCCACCAATCATCATGCCTCTCCCAAGTGGCGGCCCAAAAGAACGAGCATGCGACATGTTGCATGCCATGAGATCCCTGAACGATGTGGGGAAATTGTTGAATCTCTCACCCCAAACACTCCGGGCTGCGGCGCGGGCTGCGGCGCGGGCTTGCAAGCCTCCGTGCAGTGCTAAAACGGCTCGGTCTATTGCCAATAGGTTGAAGATCACAGGAAAAGGTGGTGTGGCCCAGCCTCTTAAATCAGACATTGCCAATGTGCAAAATGGCACCACACACAGCATTGGTTTTGCAACGGTAATTTAGACACACACAATGCAAAGGCATTGTGTGAATCACGTCTGACTTGAAACCGGGCAACCCAGAGGGTGTACACCAGAAACGAGTTCTTGTTAGTGGGCCTGCAAGTGTACATTTCTTTGCCAAGGGGGGAGGAACGGGCACAATTACTACAACATTGTGATGTAACTCAGCCTAGATGTGGTAGCCATGGTCGGCATTATACTAGAATGCACACAGCCCAAATCCCGAAGGCGATAGTATCGGTGGCGACACACCCCTCTATGGGCGGGGGATGGGCTGCCAGATCATGCGTAACATACAAGGGCTGCTCCCAACGCAGATGGCTGGGTGGGCCGCCAAGCAAAAGATAGGACCATCCAATGCAAAAGGGGGGGGGGGGTATCACTGGGCGAGGTGATCCCCGGAACCTTGGGGAACCAACCAGTTGTGGGAGCGGCTCTATCTGCCACAAGCACCCATTGCCCCGCCAGATTCTGGCCTTGCCCCCCGAATGGTGACATGTAGGGTGTCACACCGGGGGGCCGCTGCGAGCCAATGTGTGACCCTGAGGGATGTGCAACATTTTTGGGGGCTGTAGGGGGGGGGGGGGGGGCTTGGTTGACCCAAACCTTGGGGGTCGGCGGGTCGGGCAGTCAGCCGCCGGGGTACCCCAACATACATACCTCAAAATGATCCCCATGACACCATGATCATTTTGAATATGCACAAATGGGGTAAAATTTTTTCAAAAAATAATTTGCCCATCAACTCAAGCTCCCATCAGCCAAGGTCCGACGCAGAGGCCGGGTCAGGGTCAAAATCCTTTTTTTGTGCTTTTAAGCCATTCTCCGCAAAATTCTGATTATTTTGAGTACAGACACACAGGGTTGAACAAAAAAATTTCCCCCAGCCATATGCCTAAAACAAATTCTCCGGCGCCCACAAAACCCATTGTTATGTACAACCATTTTGGTGTTTGTAGAGGGGGGGGGTACCCCCCCTCCCTTTGGGGTCGGGTCCTAACCAGGATCGGCACCCGTGCCCACCCCCCCCCCCGCGCACCACGTGCAAAAAGCAGCCAATCCAACATCCCCTGTGGGTGGATGCGGGGCGGACAGGAAACCGCCTGAAAAAGAAAAGACAAAAAGTTGATTTGAGAAAACAAGGGTTTCGCAAGGGGGGGAGGAACAAATCCTTACAACACAATCATATGACACAACTTGGGGGTATTTCTCTCAAGAACTACCCTAGCTAGTTGACAAACCTCTACTTACATATGTACAACCAATTGGTCAAAAGATAAGAAGTAAGTTATCAAAAACAAAACATATAAAACCATGGAACAATAGATAGACAATCGGGGCCGCACCTTTTAACGGCCAAGTGGGGAGGCCTTAGAGTTGGGACCCAACCACTTGTTGTGCCGACTGCACCACGCAGCCACCGTGCAAGACACACTTCCAAAGGCGGTGAACCTGGTCACAGGGTTGTGGGCGAAATGCATTGTGTAGCCGCCGGTCCGACTGTTCATGCGACAATGGCGATGATGTTGTGGGCGTGAATCAAACCACGGCTACCCAAGCAGCTGATACCACTCAAAATGAACAGCGGGGCACCAGCTCTAAACCACTGCTACATGAACGCTTGAGAGGGGGCCCTCCTAACCGGTGCCATGCTAGCCCGGTGTATTTCTCTGAGGGCGTTGACGGGCCAAGGCCTCAACAAATGCTGGCCGGACGGTGACTTGCCATTGAGGCCCAAATGAGCCGGGGTACAATCTTCGACGGCGTACCGGAACACTTCCAGATGGACTATGGATTCGGCCATGAGGGACACGTCGAAGGCTCAGCAAAGTTGACACTAGCAAACTTGGGCCACAACCCAGGGGTCAAGCACCCAACGGTACCCAGCATAGCTCAATGGGCGTACGGGAACTGGGCCTCATCGTAGTTTTGCAAGTTGGCGGGTTTGAAACCCAAACCTGAGGGATGGGAAGTGTACCCTCTAGGGAGCTCACCCTTGAGGTACCCCCCCCCCCCCGTGCCCAAGAACCAGCAATGTTTGACCGCGGAACAAGGGGGCGGCTCTTGCGCACGCTTTCCCCGCAAAATTCGACGGCGGAATCAAGGGTTGCTTCTTGCACATGACCGCGGGCAGCCCCGCACCGCGGAAAATTTTTTTCCGGCGCATTGCGCCTGCGTATGCGCGGCCTCTCCTTTCCCACAGTTAACCACATTGACAAATGAACACCAAATGAGTGAATCTCAGCTGACTGGGCTGTAGTGTGCCTTTCAACGTGCATGAAATGATCTAATATTCAACCAGTTCGGACGTGATTCCGATTCCGCTCTTGACCGCTTGGGCTAGCGCTTGCAAACTGCCGACTGGGCCGGCTGGGCAAGAAGGTGAAACCTGCCTGCCCAGGCACCCAGCCATCACACAACAGCTGTTCAACTAAGAAACGATGGTTCGCCAAAAATGAAAAAATAAATTTGCGAAGTGGTGCTATCAGTGGCCCCTTGTGTTTAACTGACTTTTGTTTGTTTCCTTGTCAAGGGCCGGTTGCTTCGGGGAAGGGGTCGAGAGCAGAGGGGAGGGGTTTAAGGGGTATGTGCACTTGTGACTAACCAATAGCCCCCCCCCCCCCGCGGTTCTTGGGCATGGTGGGGTACAAAGGCACAAGTGCATTCAACGGGCCCAACTAGGTCTTACGGTCCTCACCATATACCAAAGAGACTTGGCGCTGGTAGCCGCAAACATGCCAAAGTTGCTCGAGTTGCCTTGGCCAAAGTCTTTTGGGTTGGCAATTTGGGATGCCCATTTTACAACAGGGCCATGGTTCGTTAAAATGGCCTGCACGTAGTAGCCGAACTTCAGAACATAACCAAGCAGTCGTTCGTGACCTCCTTGATTTCCGCCAGCCGAGGAGCTGATGAGGATGGAAATGGAGATGTTGATGGAGAGAGGAACACTGAAGCAGTCGGGGATGGAGTCGGGGATGGTGAAGCAAGAGGTGATGATGAAAGTGATAGTGATAGTGATGCCGATGCCGATGAGGATACTAATGTGTTGATGTGCTGATGTGCACAACTGTGGACGGGACGTCCATGGCCGTCATCTGCTGCAAAATGTCCGAGCTCAAGCCAGCGATACCACGTGAGTCTCGTGCCCTCGAGCCAACTACATTCTTTGCATGGTGTGAAGTGAACTACAAGAAGTCGGCAAACACACGCTTGTAAATCCAATCAGACTTCATGTCCGATGACTCCAACTTTGCACGCGGAATGTTGTTCCATGCACAAGCGTTACGGAAATCCATTACAAGGTACTTGTACAAGTCATCAATAAATTTTTGGTCGTTCACCAACCCGCCGTCTACGCCCTTTGGATACGCCCGGGGCACCTTGAATTGCTTCCCATGGATGAACACATATAGACGCCCGTCATCACCTCTGGGGGGACTAGAAGAGGTAGAGGATTGCAAGGTTGGGGAGGGGGGGGGGGTCAACATTGCCCTTCACCGATTGCCCATCTTGGGGCACATCATCGGATTTGGAGGCTAGGGATGCAGGATATTCTGCAACTTTCAGCTCCGAGGAGGAGGTAGCATTATTGCACTCGGATTGCAAAAGAGGATTCTCTTCATCAAAAAGGAGGGGGGAAGTAGATGGGGGCGGGCACTCAGCAGTGGCCCACAAATGGGAAGATTGGCTACATAACCCCTGGAGTCTTAGTGGTCCCCAGCTCTTCACAACAGGGGACAAAAAAAACAGTGGCCCACAAATGGGCAAATGGGCTAAATAGCGCATGCTGCTTGGGGGGTCCCCAACGCTTCAGAGCGGGGGACAAAATCAGCAGTGGCCCACAAGTGGGCATGGTGGCTACATGACCCTGCTGCCTTCTGCCTGGGGGCTCCCCTACACTGTAGAGTAGGAGACAAAATCAGCAATGGCCCACATGAGCCGCGTATTTTTTTAAAAAATGTGCAAGTCACGTTTTTTTGGCGTACATTGCGTAACAAAAAAAAAGCGCACATCATGTTTTTTTTGAAAGCGCAAGTTGCGCTCTTTCTTTGGCAGAGGTTGCGTAACAAAAAAAATCTAAATCGCACATTTTTGTGTAAAAAAGTGTAATCCACAGAAGTTTTTGGAGGCATAGGTCGTGTCACCAAAAAAAGCGTAGATCGCGTGCCATATATTATCAAGTTTGTTTTTCACACTCCACTTACGCCAAAAAAAAATTACGACTTACGCCGAACATTTTGCAAACCCCCAACGGCCTTCTACAATGTCAACAATCTCCACCCTCACAACAGTCCCTCACAACAATTTGGCATTCCCATTGACCATCCATTACCCCCCCCCCCCCCCACACGATCCTCCCCCAACATCCTTTAACACTAAGGCCTCATTCACCTCCAAAACCCTCAACAGCCGCCATTGGCCTTTGTGTGTTCTCCATAACTTCATCAACCTTGAACAACCCTTGGGAAACCTGTCAGCAGCCTCAACCCGACTTCGCAAGCCTACCCCCAACTCCTCAAGAAGCCTCCGCATACTAATCAGTCTCAATCACCATTGTTGACCCTCTACCGCACCAACTCTCACCATTTCTCAACAATTCTCACAAACACTCAAGAATCCTTGACAACTTGGGAAACAGATCAGTGTTGAAAGAAAAGTTTCCACGGGAAAACTTTTGTTTGAAAAAATGCATTTTGGAATAATCCGACCACCAGTGGCCATTCAATATAGGCAGGAGGAGACAAACAAAACCGCTGCCACTGCATATCTGCGCACGCAGATGCACAAACCGACATGCAGATGTACCTGATGCGAGCGGTCATGCACAACGATAAGGAAGGCGTCCAAAAACACAACGCGCTTCGGGGGATTGTGTTTGTTGTACTCAGCAGCGTATCGCTGGCAGAATTCCTGCATCTCCACATCAATTTTGAAGAGCTTCAGCCGGCGGTGCCAGGCCAAGAACTCCCGCAGCGTCATCTCCGCATCATCTGGTGTGCATTTGGACATGAGCTCGTGCTCAAAGTCGCACCCGTTCTGCCGCTCCAAGCTGCGCAGTGCCCACTGCTTGTTCACTACCTTCTCCGGGTCCTCCCCTGCGAACATATTGGGTTTCGGTTGGATCAGCTCCTCTTCCGAGCGCTTACCGAACAGCTTTGCCACGTACGGTGCCTCCCCACCCTCCTCGGTTGGCATCATCATCCGGTACGCCTCGCGCATGCCACCCTCCGCAAACTTTTCATTAGCCAGCCGCACTTCAAATTCTTTGTTGGTCCATTCCTTGTTGCCGTCGTTGTAGTACCAGGCAGTCACCTTCTCCTTTGTGGGCCCAGGATACTTAGGGCCGTTCAGATCCTCCGCGTCGTTCTTGGCGTTTTGCTCATTTCTGTGCGAACTCTCGGAACTCGAATCAGAATCCGCTTCCCAGTCAGCAACGGGTTTTGAGCTCACACCAACATCAGGTCTTGAAATGCCAGCCGCAGGACTTTTACCACCATGGACCGCCGCTGCGGGCTCTCGCTGGAACGAATCTGACGTGTCTAATTCAGAGTCGGACTCCACGGGGCCGGCGTTGCGGCGGTCCAGTTGCTGCGGTGAGGAGTCCGCACTGCTGATGCCGTCAGCGTTGCGAGCGCGCGGCAGCGCATCGAGAATTCTGCCCCAGGCGAGGACCTCATCAGAAGCAGGAGATTCTGGCAGCCCGGGCTCAGGCTCGGGCTCGGGCTCGGGCTGAGGCTCAGGCTCCAGCTCAGGTTTGGGCTCTGGGTCAACCTGAATCTCAGGTGGAGGGTCGGCGGCTGGGGCTTCGGGCTTGGGCTGGAACTTAGGCCGAGGGTCGGACGTTGACTTGGACTGGGCTTGCAACTGCGGTTGAGGCTTTGGCGGGGGCTGAGGCTTTGGATGACTCTTGGGCTGAGATTCAGGCGCGGGCAGGGCTTGGGATTCAGGCTTGGGTTGAGACTGTGGATGAGGCTGAGGCGGCAACTGAGGCGGCTTTTGAGGCTGAGATTTGCGCTGCATTTTGGGCTCAGGGTGGGGCCGAGCCTTGGGCTGTGGCTTGGGCTGTGGCTTGGCCTTGGGCTTCGCAGTTGGCTCCGGGGTCTGGGTCCGGGCAGCAGAGCTCTGGGCGGTGCTACTGGCACCCAATGACGCATTAGTGTCCCGTTCCGTTGAGGCGGCCTCCCTCTGCATCGCCTCGCTGAGCTGCAACTCTGGCCCTTGCTCTGCCTTGCGAGCCCCATGCCCCTTCGGCTTCACACCCCGTCCAACCGCCTTCCCGTCGCCCACTTCCCCTCGCGGGCGCTCAGTCACGAGCCCGTTTAGCCGGGCACTCGCAGCCGGCGCCCTTTTCCCGGGAGGTGCACTGCGGGAGCGGGTGCCGGCAGCTGCTCGCGGCGACCTGGACATCCGGGCTGGCGCCGTCCCTGGGGAGCGGACCCGTGTGGGGCAGGCGCACGTCCGGTGCCTTGTATGCGGGCTCGTACGGGGGCTTGTGGGTGGATTCAATGGCAGCACTGCCGGGCCCTGTGCCTCTGAAGGAAGTGTGACAAGCTGCGTGCGTGAATGTGTGCTGATGGAGCAAGACAGAGCTGGTGACAGAGATCTGTGCAGAGTACAAGGGCGATTACCCTTGGGCAAACTGTATTGCCTTGAGCTGGAGCAGCGGGGGCTGTCAGCATTGAAAAGGCTGCGGTAGGCGCCACGCTCCCATGGGCTGATGGGCTCTGGCTCGGTATCGCAGCCAGCGGGCAGTGGCTTCAGAAGTGTGGGGAAAGCAAATGCCATTGGGGATTGGCGCTTGCAAGCGGGAGAGGCAGTCTGCCAGCAGGATGTCGGTTCCGAGTGCTGCCAGGTGGAAGGGCCCGACAGCTGCAAGTGCCGCTGCTGCGGGGCATCTGTGGATTTGACAGCAACGTGGTGGTCCAGAACTTGGGGCTGGGACCGCGGCGGTGTGCTTTGCCTAGCGGATCCTGAGATGAGGGCATTGGGTTGGCAGGATGTTGGCAAGACACAGTCAACTGCATATGCGCCAGCACAGACACGCATACAAATGCACAGGCTCGCATGCACAACACACAAAATTTTTGAAACACAGCACAACAATGGTGGGTGAGTGTGAATCCTGGTCAGTTGGATTAATCTTTGCCAGATAATCGGAAGGCGTAATCACCAGCACAGGTTCTGGCGGAATTCACCAGCAAAGGTTCCACACCGGCAAAGTTTCAATCTGAAAGCAAGAGTTTACTAACAGTAAAGATTACAAACGCGCTCGCACAACTTACACACAACTGTACCAATCAATTTTACATTTTTCCAAATTTCCAAAATTGTGCCTTTTGCGTTCGGGTGGTTATATCTACCAGATGAGAGGTTTGAAGCAGCAGTTTGACATACCAAGCACACCCTCCACCCGCTGATGTCTTTATCAAGGGAATGGAGGCTACATTAACACAACAAGCGGTCCCTGGTAGTGAACACAATCCCATCGGCTTCCTTGAGTCTCACTTCACCGAGGACCAACTCCAGTACAAGAATAGCCCTGCTACAGCCCATGACTATTTCAAAGGTTCCGTGCCGGTGTGGCTTGCTGGGCCGCCTAGCAATGACCTAGATGAGTTGGGGCATGTGGATTGTCAACACTGAGTGCATGACGTTCAAAGAAGAAGGCTAGCAGGCCACATGAGAGTATGAGCAGTCAAAAAAAAGTTGCTATGAATGTGCCTCGTTGCGTAAAAAAGAAGGCTGCGCCCCGAATGTGGAAAATATAGCCGCACACTGGTTCTCCGACCACCTTGTGAACTTGTACAATGAACAGCCGGGGTACCCAGGGATCTACCTAGACAATACTTCAAGCCTTCCCAGGCTCGTGTGCTGTAAACAGAGGGTTATTGGTGCCTAAAAGCAGCAGAGCATGCTAAAGAAGAGTGCGGAAGGTCATGGCGGCCTGCCTGAGAACTGCGTGACTGAGGAGATGCAGACAGTTCGCGAAGCAGGGGACAAGGGTGGTGTCTGGCATCGCCAAATGGCCCGGACAAGGATAATATTTACAACAAGCCCTTTGTGATAGTAGAGTCCCCTCTAGTGTACGCTGTGGAGAGCGTAAGGTGGCGAGGTGGCCTTTGATGGGGTGATGTTTTTTTTGTGGTCTGTCAACCTTTTTACCACAAATGTGAAACAATTCATTCTGACAGCCCATACACGTTCCATGCCCATACGTTTTCCCAATCCGGATTATAAAGTCGAGGTGAGGAGATTGGATGTTGTTGAGGATCTCTCGTTCCCCGGTACTGTGTCCAGGACAACGGTCACCACTGACCGCGTGAAACTTGTTATGTTGAACGCGCGTAAAAACCTTATCTTCGCTACTAGCCTACCAGGGGGTATTGAGGATTTTCTAGGGGCCAATGTCCTAGCTCGCAGAGTTGTCCAATAGCGAGGTTTACAGGGTGCACACGCTTCCATTCGTGCTGCCAACCGCCCTACCTTTGATGGGAAAGCCTTGCGTGCTTGGTGCCTGAAAGAAAAGGTGCCCACAGTGTGCAGCCTTCTGGTGTCGGGCGTTGACCTGTGACCCCGTGGAGGTGTAGGTTGCCTACCATGTTGACCACGTGTCAGCTCCACTACTGTCCCGTTGTCTACACCGTTGAGTAGGAGCCGGCACTCTGGTGGCAGCAGCCCTGCTGTACCTGCTTATCTTAGCAAGCAACAAGGATTACTTCCACGTGTGTACAAACCCTCTGTGGGGACAAGCAAAAAATTGGTTACAACCCTTATGAGGCCCATGCCCAAGAGGTTCTACCAAATCAGATTTCAACACCCTATACCTGTCACCTACCATATCTATATCGCTGTGGCCCAGGGGTGGCAAGCACACAATATACGCAAGCAATATGCAAGCAATATTGAGGGCCATAGCCCTAGGGTAGCAACATCTAGATCCCCAAAGCCATTCCAACATGTTGCGGGAATGAGTCTCTTTAACCAAACCCTCGGTTTTGCCGGGGCTTAACCCCCTGAACAAAATTAGAACCTAGGGCCCCCTTGGGCGGGTAGGGCCTGCGAGGATGCGGCAAGGCTAGCTGCCAGCTAATTGCAAGTCAGCCATACCTCCAAGAGGCTGCCTCACCGTGCGTCGCCGTATACTAGTACCACAGTGTCTACTTATAGGCATTCGTATGGGAGCGAACCAGTTGTGAGGTTCTCGGGTCCTCTCCCAGGGTCCTTGGGTCTCCTCCCACAAGACACCAGGCATGAGGTCCTTGGGTCCTCTCCCAGGGTCCTTGAGTCCCATCCCACGTGAGCGAGCCCTACGACATCCTACAATACTACTCCATTGGTACTTGTTTTAATCACCTACCACCCTGTGGATAGGCCCCAGGTCATTTGCCCGGGTTTCAGAAGGGACAGCAAACAACTATTCACTGTTCGTTGCTGTTTGGGTTTCTTTGTCTCCACTTTGCTGCCTCTGAATGTTTTTCACTGTCTTGATGGTGTTCACTCCATTGACATTCTCCCACGATATGGTACCTACAAGAAAAAGGGAGGATACCCACTCCGACCTTCCCTGCCTACAACCACCTTCGCAGAAGAGAGCCTGAGAAAGGATTCACTGCTACCCTGGTTGCAGCGGGCACACTTGAAGGCTTCCATCTGGCCTGTGGGGGGCGTTTGTGCACAGCGCGCACGCATTGCGCGCACAGCACGCAGAGCGCGCATTTTGCGGGGAGAAATTGGGGATTTTGAGGGCAATTAGCAATAGTCTTGCATATATCCGTCAACTCGAAGCCCAATGAATAGTGCAAACACAAATACTCTTGGGGAATAGGTCGTTGAGGTCAACGTACCTCAAGGAGACGAGAGATATCGTAGAACCGGTATCTAGGTAGGTGTCCACCTTTTTACCGTTGATAGCGACACGTAGGAGGAAGCAATACTCAGCGTCTTCGGGTCCTCCTACTCTTCCCCCTTTTAATTCCCATGTGAGAAGATCTCATAGGTTCTTTGCTTGCCTCTCAAGAAGTAGGACTATCCGTCAACTCAAAGCCTGTGGCATAGTGCACACAGTCTGCAGAGTATCCGGCAACTTGAAGCCCATCAAATAGTGCCAATGGTGTGCACACTATCTCTCAAAGCCTATTGTATAGTGCCCGGAGTCACATGTGGGAGCGGCTTTGTGTGGTGCATTCCATAGGGCAGTGGGAGGGGTGGTTGCCCCCTTGGTAAGTCCTTCTTCCTACAATGCCCAAGGAGGCATCCCGAGCTCCCGAAGATGCCTACCTACCTACCTACCTTGGGTATGGTCCTACAAACTTTGTGCACGTTGTGCGCACAGCACATACACAGCCCGCAATACGTCCCCTTGGTCCACGATGCCACATCAGCTTCTGCTGCATCACGAAGTCGGGAGGAATCAAAAGCAGCTGTGTGAACACTGCATGGACCACACCCTTCAACTGTGACCAAACACCCTTTCAAAACCCCTTTTCACACAAAATCCAATGAAATGCATCTCGGCATAGAATTGAGATCATTTTCCACTTGAAAACCCCCGGTAGCTCGTAGGAAAGGGCCAAAAGTAGGGTTCACATAGCTGCCAACATACAAAACTTTGCACTATGTGCGCACTACGTGAATTCCCTTGGTGTAGAGTGCCAGGCATTGTCATGCACATCTGTGGTTTGGTTTCAGCATACTATCACGTTTCCCAGCCAAGCCCCAAGCACCAAATGCAAGTCACAATGACCCTGCATAAGAAGGGGAACCCATGGCCCTTGTAGCACCAAGCTTTTGCAGCTCTTCTGTGATACTTTTGTGATAGATGGCTCTCCACACATTTAGTATGGTTTGGGGGGCGAATGGCTGTTGAGGTCAGGGTCCTTAATGCGGGACATGACCTAGTCCTGTGACAATGGATTGGGGAGGTGGCTTGCAGAGGAAAGACTCTGTCAAGTCCCGCATGTAACCAGGGGCAGCCTGACCTCCTAAAATGCAAAACCTTTGGTATGCGCTTGCCCTGGCGAGTCTGGCAAGGCCCACAAGGGGCTGTCCGGTGACCTCCAGCCGATCGCCTGCGGAGCGCCCAGATCCGGTGCCCGGCGACCGGTCGGTGAGTTCAGGGCGTCCCTCCAGCTGGAGAGCGCAGAAAGTCCCATTGACTGGCGGCAGGATCTGCGCAGAGCCACCTGCCGCTGCTGCGTTGTGGGGATCACCAACTTCTGTGGCAGAGGAGTACGGAAGTCGCCCCAGTCAGAAGCAGATGGGTAGCAGGGCTGCACATCAGGGGCCCAGTTGTGATGCATGCCGGTAGAGAGAGCCCTGAGGGTGTGAAGTTCTGGTCGGAGCAGATGACCTGGGGCTTTGTGGCGCACCTGCTCATGTGCAGGTGGTGCGCATCTGGGAGATGCAACTTTGAAGCAGAAAAAGAAAAGCAGCTGGAAGCAACATGCAGTAGTGGCACTGCAGACAGGTGCCGCTTTCCTATTATGCGAGTGGCACCCTGCGCTCAATAAATGGCAGGCAGCAGCACATTCACCTGTGCAATAGGCTCTTGGTTTCGCAGTAAACTATGGGTCCTGACGGCCAGACTTCGAGTTGTTGCAGCAGTGGCCGCAACTGTGGTCACCATCCACAAAATCAGACACTGGGAGTGTTCAGGAGTGGTAAACCTCGGTGCCACCCCCTCCCACAGGACCTGTGGAACCAGGGGAAACTCCCAGGATGGCGAAATCGCATCACTAAATGCTAAACTTGCACACTGTGCAGCTCCCCTGAAAGGGGAACGTTGAATGCGCCCAAAGCGTCCACCAGATGGGACTGGACTTTTGTGGTTGCTTGTGGGCATGTGGACTTCCCTTCGCCAACCAAAACAACAAAAACAAAAGAATTTCACAAGTAAGTAAAGGGCTCCACCAAGGGTTGCGTGATGGCATAGGTCTCCGAACGGGCACCACTTTGGGACATGTCATTGTGTTGGGCTTCTGCTGGCCGGCATAGAGTCGGATACTTTGCTGAGCAACACCCGCGCTCACGGACCCTGGCTGCACACAATTTCATCCAATGTCAGCAGATGTACTGTTGTACTCTATGTTGTGGCCAGGTACGTGCCGTTGAACATTCCATGCACTCTTGCACCGCTGTGTGTCGCTTGCCTGAGCCCGGCTCTGGGCTGTACTCTGATCCCTCCTCTGACGTTACGTGTCTGCCCCACCTCCCATCCACTTGCTTGAGTCAGTTGGCGACAAGGTGCTCCCTGTTTCCACAGTAGACTTGGAGTTGGCCTAGTTTGTGCTATTCTGGGAGTGCACTATTCCATTGATGGACAAGAACGTTCAAGAAAAGCGAAGAAATTCCAAAATTTTCATGATTTTGCTCTACACACTATGCAATGAGTGTGCACTGTGCAGACCCCAAATATGGTAGTCCAATGTGATCTATGGTCAGATCAAACTCCAGAGTGTGTGGTCATTTGTTGCTGCAGTCACCACCGCATACACAATGGCCTGGTTGTGGCCCCGATGAGCTGTTTTTTAGTGTAAAACTGGCCAAACAGCCCTAAAAGTGAAGTATAATGCCATCTTTTTCAAGATTCAAATACCTTTACTCAAATCAAATGCCCTGCATTGCGTCCGGGGACCTTTTTGGTGATGCACCTATGCACCCTCATGCACCCAGCTAATTCCAATTTACAAAGCATTCATGTAAGCACCAGTTCATGTAAGCAGTTTGCCATGGCAATCAACAATCAAGATGATTTTGTTTGGTGACCTGCACTAAATTCCATGGTACGTACATCCAAAAGGAAGGTGAAAATGGTGTGCGCGAGTAATAATGGCAACCTCACCCTTCTTGTTTTGAAAGCCGATGTATCGGTGAACACTAATCTTCCATGTTAATGGCATGAATGTTTCTATGATAGTGTCATCACTGTGCACTGTATGGCAACCGTTACCAAGAATCTGTATCCCAATTGTAGTTCCCAAAGTCTATGAGGCTTTTCAGCTTGGTCCTCAGTGGCAGGGCAGTACGAGACACGTAGTGCAGCAAAACCACATGAGAGAGAACCAATTTGAAATAGGACAGTGTGGGTGCAGGGGACATATGATTTTGCCACCTAGATTCAATTCAGGGTTTCGCTACACCTGCATGTTGCACCATTCAGCCCCCCTCTCTGGGGGGTTTGCTCTGCATTGGGCCAGGTCCTGAGCCGAAGGACAAAAACAAAGCTGGTCATTGCTGTTATGGTGCTAAATGACCATGCGCAGCACCTGAGGTAGTGCCCTCCATAAGGAAAGCTTCTGCCTGAGTAAAGGTTGCCACACTGTTGGGTAGGCTGTTCTGTGCATATCGTCACAAACCAAATGCACATTATATTGTATATCGGCATGGGATTTACAGCAGTACATTGCATCAATTGCCATGGCTGGTATGAGGCTCTGGACAGTGGTGCATGCACGCTGTGTACCGGGTTCAAGAAATCTGTATTTGTATTGTTAGATGGGCAAGGCATGTGTGTATTGTTGTGCCGTTCCCATGCTCATTTGTGGCGATAGATTCTGGGTGACGTGCAGTTGTGCCAACAGTGTCTTTCGCTTAGTGCCTGCTGCCTTAGGTTGCAGTTGCGGCCCGTATATGTGCTGGAAATTTTCCACTATGGACTGCAGTGGGGTGGACATGCATTTGACGCCTACCAGGTTATCAACATACCTGAATGGATACCTGCCGAACACCGGCAGTGAACCTGGGTGTAGGCCGGCAGGGTCAAGTGCCTGAGGTGTCAACGCTGGGTAGCCATTGTGCTCAGAGCTCCACAGCTTCACAATCGCCGCTTGTGCACTACAAGTCCCCCCAATTGCCACACCTCTTTTCTGTCGGAACACCCTGCCCCCTACCGTGAAGATGTCATTTTCATGTACCTCGAAGCGGCAATAGTTTAAGACCTCAGAGAATTTGATATTCGTGAAATACTTCGTGTATCCTATGCCTAATCGATCGAGCTTCCGATCTGCGCGGTTCAAGGCAAACCGCAACTCCTTTGATCTTTTCCCCCGGGCTACTCTGATGGCATCGTGTATGTCGGACAGCGTTGACATGACGTTGTCCCTTGTTCCCCTTTCCACTTTGTCGTTGTCTTTTTTGGAAAAATGAAAACGTGTGGGGCTGTTGTTTCTAGTGTTTGTGCAGATTGTAGTGCTGGGCTTGTCTTTTCAGTAGTTGTGTGGGCGTATGAGGTAGCTGCGGGTGTATCAAAATCCACCACAACCTCAAATTGCTTGTCATCACCATAAACCTGCAAAAGCTTTTTGAAATAAAGGCAGCGGCAAATGGCCATAAACTTTCCCATGTTTTTGTCACATGGCAACGACACAAAGTATGTGATGTGTTGGTCTAAGACAGACCTGATAATTTCCTCAGGCATGCTCCAATGTTGCTGTGTGCGCTCAAACTGCCGATGTGAGGGACCATTGCGTTGCGGACGAGAAAGGCTATCCGTGGCTCCGTTCCGGGCGCAGCGAAGGACTTATAATCATTGTTGAGCCCTGTGGTGGCCTCCTCCGGTAGAGGGAAACCCGGGTTGTATTCCTGAATACCGCATAGGTCTATGCGGCATTGCTGGATGAGGTGAAGCACACTGGCCCGGCGTTGTAGGCTAACGGTGCCCTGTGCGCCTTGTATGTTCCAAGTGGCCAGTTTCATGTCCCGGTCTTGGCCTTCGGCCGCGCTGTCCAGGTTATCGTACTGTCTATTGGTGTTAACCACTAACTGCTGGGCGTATTCCTCTATGTCGTCGGGCATGAAAAGCTACGAACTGGTTCACGTAATGACGAACGTCATAATGAACCGCAACAACTGGACACAGTAAACCAACCGTTCCAGAGACATCAAACGCCCCCCCAAACCTACCCGAAACGACGCCACGACGGTGTTCGTGGGGTGGACCCCGGGCGCAAGAGACGACACAGCAAAGGTCGTAGCGTCCTTCTTTGGATGTTGGAGCAGCTGGAAAGCAAAACCCAACATGTGGAGCAACGCAGGCTGCACCTACGCCTCACTCCAGTACCAACATGCCACAGCTGTGGCCCTCAGCGCACGACAATACATAGGCGTCGCACCCGGGGAATACATACACCCGACACTAGGAGACGACACAACAAATACACAGGTAACAGAACACATCGACCAGATGCTCCACAAAATGCCGCACCAAACAGGCGACGACGCGGCGTTCAGGAGACGCATGAAGCCAAGAAAAAAACCGGGTGCAGACATGATGACCGAACAGGTCATCCAGGAAATCAACCAAGAAAAGCAACTGCTCGCAGAACCTGAACCCATCAATGTGGCTGCCTGGGATGAAGCCATCATCACCGGACTCGGCCATGCTAACGACGAAATAGAACCAACCGACCTCCGCACAAAACTTGACACCATGGACATGGACGTGCAGCCCGGCAAAACGACAAACGACACGGATAAACCTCCAGAAACCCATCCCCGACCAACGCACCGGGCACAGAAAACAAAGGCACAGGACAAAACACCACAGAAGAGCCCCACAAAGACGACACCACCCCCAAAAAAGAAAAAAGAAACCCCGGCGTCCCCACAGTCCCACAAAGACGTGGATGCGACGGCCGCATTCACAGCAGACACCAAACCCAGGGGAAAAGGGAAAGGACCGTCAAAAAACCAACAGGGCAAAGGAAAAAAGTGGGGTGCCTCTTTCTTTTGCCCTACATCGCCATAGTCGCCCTTTGCTACTCGTGTACCCTAACACACATATGGGGGGACCCGTGTATCGCCAACTCTGAAACTTATTTTTTTGAGATGGCCATCTAAAAAAAAAAGATTTTGCGGAGTGCGTGGGGAGTGGAAATAAGATATGCAGCTTCCAGGGGAGGCAGGCGGCAGGGCAGATCATCCACATCCCTGAGCAAGCATTGCAAAGCAAGGCAGAAAAACATAGAAGAGCAAAGATTATGAAGTGATATATGGTATATGGCAGTTGGCCGAGCATTTTCAGATCTTGCTGTTGCGGTACACATTGCATCAAGTGAAGATGATCGGAACCATTTGATGGCGGCAGAACTTGCCGCTGTGCCAATTATGCAAAGACGTTTTCTTTGCTATGAAGGGCTGAATAGCCGTAGAACCAGTGATGTGACGTCCTTGGGCCCCAAACAAAAACAGATCCTGCATCCCTCCTTGTGTGCAACCTAGGCTGCAAATATGAAGACACTTGGAAGGAGCAAAACCCATTGCATATTGCATGAAAGTATGGGCTTAAGAATTCACTCATCGAGCAGTGCCTTCTCGCGGTCTTTCTGCACTGTAAGCCGGGATCTTCGAGCGGATTGGGTAGACCGCAAAAGCCGCAGAAAATGGGTGTACATTGTAGGAACACATGTGTTGTGAGGCAAGGGTCCCAAGAGTTGATCACTATGGTTATCAGACAGTGCAACAAGGTAGTGGTAGGTGAGTGGCACAATACATTGCAAAAGGAATGAGCACTCTGTGTCTGACCACATGTACCCACTCATCAACTAGAACACCGTGTATCTCCCCCCGAATCCTCACTCATGCCCACACACGTTAGTGACAAGAGTAGCGCAGTGGTGGGGGAGTGCATGAAAAACGCATTACAGCCATCTCCACATGCACGCTATTAGCACGGATACAGCTCGACCCTAAGCTACCTCCGCAAGGTACCTCATGCCGACCCCCGAACTCCCTTTTCATTTCAATCCCTTGTTGCATGAAGGGCGCCACGGAGAGACACCTTTTTTCTCTGCTGATTGCTTACCGCAAATTTGATGGGAGCCTACTACTCACTTTGGTGGGAGCCAAAGCGGTATCGCGGATGGCTCCTTTTTGCCTGCGGGCGCAAATGCAAATCGTTGAAGCCGGGGGAAGGGAAAATACCGCACATGACCCGGCTGATGACATAGCCTCTGCCGTTGCACAGAAATGCTTGGCATCTACAAATGTGCAACTTTTTTGAGATGCAAAATGTTTTTCTTTGAGATTTCTTAAGCGTCATCTTTGTTATCTTTTGATCATCTTGCCGCCGATTTAACTTAGAATTTAGTCCTTTTCTTAAAGTTTAGGCCATCCCAAAAAAGATTTTGCATCTACAAAACATTATACCTTCCATCTCTCTCTCTCTCTCTCTCTCTCTCTCTCTCTCTCTCTCTCTCTCTCTCTCTGTTTGTCTGTCTCTCTCGTTTTCCGACTCATATTACTATCTTCTCTCCTTTTTGCATTGCTTGTTTCTCTGCTTTCTCTCCTCTTTTTGGCTCTTGACCCCTCCCTTGCATCCGCGCTCTTTGTCTCCTTCTTTCGCTCTCCCTCTCTCCCTCCCTTCCTCTCTCTCTCTCTCTCTCTCTCTCTCTCTATGTGTGTGTGTGTGTGTGTGTGTGTGCACACGCGTGTGTTTGTGCATTTCTCACATCCAGGAATTTCAATCAAAGCACAACCGAGCTTCAACATTCCTCCGTCCCACATTCCATCGACGAAACCACAAATTCGGAGTTCATTCGGCCTAACTGGTGAAGGGGCACCACACACACGCACCCCGAGCGTGCACCGTGGGCCTCACCAATGGGGAGCGACCCAACCTGAAGAGGCCATTGTGGTCCTACAGGCTCAACCGTGAGAGTTGGTGAAAATGGTAATACCCCACACACACAGCACATACACAAAAACAGACCATGTGGACCCGGCAGAGGCGTAAAAGAGCAAGAGGATTGTTTGCCTAAATTGTGGCTCACATTGGTTTGTTCGCTACGACATTTGCGCTGCTAACCAGATTGTTCCAAACTTCCTGCGGGAGGGGGCAGGGGGGGGGGGGTGATGCGTGGCACTGCATGCATTGCTACTCTTCACGGCGTTCCAACCCTAAAGCTGTGTGCTAGTGGATTGCGCGATATGCACTTTGGGCCAAAACCTAGCGCGTTGCCCTAGGACCACCCTGGAAGTGGGGTGGTGGCTCCGCCGGGCGAGCTCCACAGTTTTGGTTCAACAAGGCCATCATTGCCATGTTGCTCCGTGTCTTGTGTGTGTCTTCGGGCTTTCACAGCCGATGGTGCTTGTGGTAACGAGGCTGCCTCTGAGGCCTACTCAATTTGGCCATTTCCCCAGAAAGAATGCCCTTGACACACGGCTGCCACTGCAGGCCCAATTTGGGGATCAATTACACGACCTTTCGGTTGTGAGACCTACACTTAGCCCGGTTGAAATAGCCGGGATTCCTAGTATGTGTTGTGTGAGTGCGTGTGTTCCTCCTTTGCCTTTCGCTCTTTGTGCACCCCCGTCTCCCTCTTATTACTCCCCGGCTGCTTCTTGTCATAACGGGCGAGAAGGGGTACCCCTGGGGCTTGCTTCACGCGCACTTCACACTATGGTGAGGGGCCCAACATAACAACAGGAACCCGATTGCGGGTAGACATGCAATGTTGAAAGGCATGGGTACCGAGAAAGACCCAAGACACAGACATGGTAAGTCCAAGCTCGAGAACAGCGCAAGAAAAAGTGTATTCCCCCATGTGACACAGAAACATGCCAGGCTGGGCAAGCACAAACATCGAACAATTACATGCCGGACTCTGCACCATACTGCAACACCATGCCTCTAACGTTGAAATGGGGACAAAAGCAATGCCCATATAAATCAATATACCAAAATCTTGCACGGCAAGTGCATGGAGCATGCACCTCCCTCCAACACACCAAGAAACAAACTCCGATAGGTCAACGCATTCCGATTGATAAAAAAGACGGAGGGTGATGTAGCAAAGCACATTGGTGGTGGCCTTTGCCTTTTTTTTTGCGAATAAATTGGCGAAGCTGAAAATTCCAGGGCCCCGACAGGCAAGTGCAAGTAAGTACAGATTTCGGCGGCGCCCGGGTCTGCATACGCATTCAGCTCATGCTGGTCCCCATTGGTTTCCCTGTTGGCCTAGTCATGGTGGATCACAGTAATAGTACTACGGTCACTAGTGGGTACAATGCAGGGAATGCGTGGATGGATCCGTGCCCTGTGCTTCAGTGCGACGTGTTGTCACTGCAAGTCATAGGGTCGTCGTTAGTGCACTGCATCTCCCATTTGTTAGGGTCCCAGTGCATTTTGTACCTTTTCGCTAGTGGAAGTAGTGGGATCTCCACAAGGTGGGATCCCAATTCTCCCTTGGTCTCTTCGGGTGGTGGTGGCCTATGCGTACATATGTACCTTCACCTTTGTGCTAAAAGATTGCAAAAATCGTAACATAGCAAACACAACAGTGGGGTGCAAATGGTAACCTTCCACACGTTGCACATTTTGCTCTCACATCGTCTCATAAAGAATATCCAAGGCAGCTTCCCTATTTCTTGTGTTCTGCTTTCCTCTGCTTTGTTCCTCTTTTTCAACCTTACCGTCCCCCAATCCGTGGAGCAAAGGCACTACAAGTGTACGGGGTGCCCGAAAAACAAGGGATCCATCGTTGTGCTAATACTTTTCTCGATGCAACAACAATTGGTCAATCGATTTTGCAAAGCACGCCCTATCCGTGGCCTTGATCCTTAGCCTTGCACCCCCATCCCCACCCTGGCCAAGAAGACCTTCACATCTCTTTTGGCCTCTGGGGATTTGCGTGTGGGGGGTCTATCGCCCATGATTGAGTTATCGGAT